>CP092865.1:148137376-148176444 GCA_030710605.1 Cordylochernes scorpioides | reverse complement strand
AATCTACCTTTAGTAGATTAAACTGGCGAAACCGCTGGGAGGGTTGATGAGCCAGGCCCTCCCTTTATTTTTTTCCATTGCAGTAAGGGCAGTAGAAATTGTTTAATTTCAAAAAGAATCTTACGCCTTTAAAATAGTTTCGAATTTTGATAACAGATGGGCGCGCTAGTGCATCACACTATTTATTGTTGGCAAGAAAATTGTGGCACTTTAAAAACTTTAAAATTTTGAGGATTGTAATTTTTTAACACTTCCGACTCAAAAGATGGCCGACCCCTATACTGTCTTTACAACGATGAAACTGTGGTGAACGAGCCACTGATGAGCCAAACCCTCCCAATTGTTTCATATCCGTAAGGAATAGTAGAGTTTTGTTGTTGTTGTTTTATGTATAAAAGAAACATTCGTGGTCGCTTTTATTATTATAGATTATTTAAAGAGAGAGAGAAGTTGTTGTCGTGTCCAATGAAGAGCCTCAGATGTCTCCATACATCTCTATCACAGCAATGTCCTCTATCTTGGGTGTGAAAAGCTGCTGTTATGGTCCATGTCAATATTCTGTTGTTGTCGTGTCCAATGAAGAGCCTCAGATGTCTCCATACATCTCTATCACAGCAGTCACAATATCCTCTATCTTGTTTGCTCATCATTGGAAAATAGGTGCCGTTGCCATGTTAGTCACCTTGGACCAGAATTTGGTAAAATATTCCAAGGGTCCAGGTGGGATTGATGTGGTCGGATCACTCGAAATAGCTCGACAATATTTTAGGTTGATGTATTTGATGTATAAGGACATAAGCTTAGAAAACGGTATAAATATATAGAAATATTTACATCGAGTAATGTTTTTCCACAAACAATTGTCAATCAATTTGGCCTAATTTGAACATAAGCAATTGGCATGCCATCTATCAGCAAGAAATGGTATCATTCTAGCGAGAATTTTCTCTCAATTTTTACTAAAACCTCATACTACTACTGTCTTTTCTTACAGTGGTGACAAACATATTGGGAGGGCTTGGCTCATCAGTGGGGAACCCTCCCAACTTAATCCACCATGTTAAACTTACAGTAAAAGCAGTTGCTAACTATCCACCATGATTATCATAGTCACCTGTACTTGGGATAAGTAAGAAGAAGCAACAACAAAAACCTTTATTAAGACACTATTGTCTTACAAAGGGATTTCCCTAAAAGGTTATATATGTACATGAGTGAGAAGGAAAAGCAATTTAGAGGGGAAAGGGAGCAATCAGCCGTTGTCTGTGGAGTTGAGCACTTCTTCCCTCATTTTATCAATCGCCTTGAAAAAATTTAAGTATTTATAAACAAATGTTTTATCCAGCAGGAGAGTAGTAAACATTTTATATACATAAAGCAATAACGCGCCATCTATACATATAAAATGAAAGGATTTAAAAGCACGAATGTTTCTTTTATACATAATACAAACTTCTACTGTCCTTACTGCGATGAAAAAATATATTGGAAGGGATTGGCTCATCAGTGGTGAACCCTCCCAGTTTTCATCGCAGTAAGGGCAATAGAAGTTTGTATTATGTATAAAAGAAACATTCGTGCTTTTAAATACTTTCATTTTTATTTTATATACATGTTGTTCATTATAGTGAGTTAGCCCCGAAATTTCGCGAATTTCCAGTCTCTTTTCCTGTAGGAATGGGCAATGGAATAGATAATGGACCAAATTGATAAGTAAGAAGAACCATGCGAAACAAACGAGCGGCTTCAGTGAGAAGTTACTGTCAGCTCCTCGCTCTATGCAGCCGTCAAACAGAACCTAAGACATCATCTGTACGTGAGGCTAGGAACAATCCATTGCCTTTTTTTATCTCTCTCTCTCCTCATTAAAAAAATCCTATTATCCTTATTGTAGTGATAACTATCTTGGGTTACATAATCACCTGGAGCAAAATTCATAAAAAGCGCGAAATCCTAAGTTTCTTTTAAAGTGTTTATTATTTTTGTTATTGATTTTAATTTAATTGTTGTAATATATAATATTTTTATTTTTCCGATCGCCATTACTCTTCATAATTCATCTTTTCATACCTCATCCAAAAAGGTTAAAAATAGTCGTTATTTTACCTTGAAATAAAAATTTGATTTATCGTTTAAAAGAAACTTATGCGGTGTAACTTCAAGTGTCGTTTTACAATCACAGGCCGCAGTATATTATATTGTAATATATAATATGTATATATGGTTTTGACCAAGGACTTGGTTGTTGTTGTGCGATGTAATCAATATATAGCGTGAGATGTTTTTAGTTCTTATGATAATTCTGTAATAATATTATACAAATATATAACATACAATCTCTTTTAATAGAAACTACACTACCTAAGTTTATTGAATATTAGGTAGAAGAGTACACATAACAATTGTACATCAAAAAAGTCGCTCTTGCACAATTTTCTCCATGGTTCATTTTCTACTAAATACAATTTTACATATACACCCATACCTCGCTTTGCGTCGGGGTTACTCTCCAAAAAAACACGACGCAAATTGAAACGACGCAAAGTGAAAATATGTGAAGGCGCAATCAAAAACAAAGGTGTTGCCATATTTTAGGAAAAAAAAAAATTAAAGACTCGAATCCAAAACAACGCAACTTCGAAATTCTAACGACGCACAGTGAAAATCAGTAAAAATTAAGCAGCGACGCAACTTAGAAAAAACGAAACGACGCAAAGCGAGGTATTGGTGTATACTCTTATAATTATATATCTCTGTCGAAAGCACAGAAGTCAGTGGATGAGTGGTTAAAACCCTCGATTCCCAACAGCCATGAACCGGGATCCAAGTCCGCATTGGACACTTTGTTTTAATATATGAATAACCTTCACACATATTATTCAATATAATACAATATAATGCGGCTTGTGATTGTAAAACGACATTTGAAAATTATCCCGCATGTGTTTCTTTTCAGCGAAAAATCAAAATTTATTCCAAGGAAACGATTATTTCTAACCTTAAGGATGAGGTATGAAAAAGTGAATTGTGAAGAGTAATGATAAATAGAAAAATAAAAGATTCCCATCCCTGGACACTTTTATTTTCCGTTTATCATTACACTTCACAATTCATCCTTTCATACTTCATCCCTAAAGGTTAGAAATAATCGTTATTTCTCCTTAAAATGAATTTCGATTTTTCATTGAAAAGAAACACATGCGTGATAATTTTCAAATGTCGTTTTACACTATTATTCAGTGTTGTAAATAACATAAACTAGGTTGTTCTTTTTGAGAGGCATTTAGTAAAGTGATTTTGGAGCCAGGAAGATATGTCGTTTCTTTATCTTTAAATGCAAACCTACTAATATATTAAGAAAAAAAACTATTTCCTGATCGTGCAGCTGTAAGTTGCTGATGGCTTACGCCATCTATCGGAATAAATATCAACTAATCGTTGATTTTCAATTATTCCAGAATTGGCCAATTACCCATTCTTGATTAATCAAGAAAAGCTAACCACATACACGTTTCGGGCTGTTGGCCCTCATCAGCGTGGTGCAAGCTGTACCTCAACGACCAAAAAGGTTGAACTTATATATGTATTAAGTATATATTGGACTAATATATGTAAATAAACAATTCATCTTATTATACGTTTTCTATGTTTCTCCTGTGGAAGGTCAGTAATGCTCGAAAGATCGGCAAAATAATAAAATCTTTAAAAGAAACCTTTCGCTTTATGATTTCTGGGTTTTTAAAAAAGTGATCAACTATATTGGGAAGGGCATCAGCCGTTAATCCACTCAGCGAATTTTGCCAGTTACTTACTTCAATTAATAGGCTAATCCCCTAATAGAATGTTCAAATCAATAAGCTTGAGGGATAAGTATCTTTTTGCAAATAAATTTATTTCAAGCTTTCGGGCAGCTTTCTGCTCCTATATATGTATATATTTATATTAGATCCGAAAACTTTAGTAGCGCAATATTTTTTCCTGTCGAAGGGCGGTTGTGCCCGAAAGCTTGAAATAAATTTATTTGCAAAAAGATACTTATCCCTCAAGCTTATTGATTTGAACACTTACTTCACTTAGGAATCCTATGATGAACTTACCAATCTCTATTGATCCAATCATCCTATTCCGTGTGGGATTTATAATGGGGGGTGAAACGAAACAAGTGGTGGTGGTTGTTGCTCCATGGAAGGGGAAGGTACCATTGCCCCGTTAGTCAGCCACATTTCAGAGTTCCCTGTTCACGGTTACCGTAGAGGCTCGGGGCTCACGACACCGTACTACAGGGTAGTCCCTTACTTGTGCTGTGCACCACGTAGAGGACTTCTGGGCAGGAACGAAACAAGTCTTCTCGCCAATATTGAAACATTGTGATAAATTATGAAAGAGGATCTCCTTATCGTGCAACTGAAAGTTGCTGATGGCTTAATATGAACTATTCTCGTTGATTTTTAATTATTCCAGAATTGGCCAAATATCTATTCTTGATTAATCAAGAAAAGCTAACCACGGACCCTTTTCGGGAATCAAGAATGGGTATTTGGCCAATTCTGGAATAATTAAATATCAACGAGAATAGTTGATATTTATTCCGATAGATGGCGCAAGCCATCAGCAACTTTCAGTTGCACGATAAGGAGATGCCTTTTTCATAATTTATGCACCTTATCTCAGTACAATATCACATTTGTGCTATTTTTCACATTGTGATAAATGTAGACTCATGGACAAAACTTGAGAAAACTCTACCTTTCAGCATGTATCTCGGGATTCAGGCAATAATTTTGAAAGATATTACAGTGACATTTATTGAAAACAAACAAGATAACCAAGTGTGAACAACCTCTGTCTCCTTAAAAAAAAAAAAAAAAACAGTCGACCGGCGATATCAGACTTTCCACTTAAGTTTTGTCCATGAGTGTAGATGCGAAATGTCGTATATAGACGCTTTAAAACAAAACCTCCTACTATGTCCTTATGAGGAGGAAACACATTTATATTGGGAGGGCCTGGCTCATCAATGGTGAACCCTCGGAGGTTTCGCCAGTTTGATATACACCAATACCTCGCTTTGCGTCGTTTCGTTTTGCGTTTTTTTCGAAGTTGCGTCGCTGCTTAATTTTTACTGATTTTCACTGTGCGTCGTTAGATTTTCGAAGTTGCGTTGTTTTGGATTCGAGTCTTTAATTTTTTTCCCCTAAAATATGGCAACGCCTTTGTTTTTGATTGCGCCTTCACATATTTTCACTTTGCGTCGTTTCAATTTGCGTCGTGTTTTTTTGGAACGTAACCCCGACGCAAAGCGAGGTATGGGTGTACCACAAACTGTTCTAACATTATATTGGACTCTCTTCTGCTTATAAATATCCGGCACTTTAGAGGAATTCTGAGAGATGAATGGTATTTCAAGGATAAAAACCACAGTAAGAGAGTTGATTTATTCGGGAATATAGAACAAAGTGGCGCGCTAAATAGTGTATTTTATTACCAATAGATGGAGCCTAGGGCTATCTGCAAGCGAGGGAAATCTCTTCAGCCCCGCAATATTCACAATTTGCTCCGTGCGCCAATCTACAAAATGGCGCCATAGAAGATTACCTTTGAAAATCCCTTTATTTTATTGGGCGTCGTTAGAACCCGCGCTACCGTTTGGTGGGTTGGTAGGAGGATTTCTCTCTCTCTCTTATGTCTTTGTTTTTTTTTTCAACAAACAAAAGGCTTTATTAAGACTTTTTGGCCTTATACAGATCTCCAAGTAGAAGAGGGTATATACAGGAATAACCGTAATAGTTTTTTTTTTCAACAAACAAAAGGCTTTATTAAGACTTTATGGTCTTATACAGATCTCCAAGTAGAAGAGGATATATACAGGAATAACCGTAATAGTTTTTTAAATTTCTTATGTCTTTTTTTTTTTCAACAATCTAAAGGCTTTATTAAGACTTTTTGGTCTTATACAAATTCTCTGAGTAGAAATAGGTATATACAGGAATAACTGTAATAGTTTTTTTTTTTTATCTCTTATGTCTTTTTTTTTCAACAAACAAAAGGCTTTATTAAGACTTTTTGGTCTTATACAGATCTCCAAGTAGAAGAGGATATATACAGGAATAACAGTAATAGTTTTTTTTTAACTCTTATGTCTTTTTTTTTTTCAACAATCTAAAGGCTTTATTAAGACTTTTTGGCCTTATACAGATCTCCAAGTAGAAGAGGGTATATACAGGAATAACCGTAATAGTATGTTTGTTTTTTTATCTCTTATGTCTTTTTTTTTTTTTTCAACAAACAAAATACTTTATTAAGACTTTTTGGTCTTATATAGATTCTCCAAGTAGAAAAGGGTATATACAGTACGTAATAGTTTTTTTTTATCCCTAGTACACGTGGCCATGATAAACATGGTGTGTTATAGTTGTTGACTGCTTTTACTGTAAGTGCACCACATATCTACATATGTGAAAAGCAGTTCGACACAGTGTAATAGTAATAATAATCAGCAATTAAGAAAAAAGCATCTCCTGATCTTTCTACTAAAATTATATGATGACTTGCGCCATCTATCGGAATAAATATAAACTATTCGTTTTATTATTATTATTATTCCAGAATATATTGGGCAAAGTTGAACGATCAGGAGATGCATTTTTCTTAATTTATCTACCTGATTTCAATACAATTTCACTTCTGTACTATTTTACACAATAACAATGTTATTTACAATGTATCAAATAAGGGGGAAAAAGAAAGAAAGAGCTTGGTATAAACTTATACACAAGCAATTGAGAACAAGCAGTTCCTTTTCTTAAAGAACAGAAATTTGAAGTAAATTGACAGAAAATCAGATTAGTACAAGTGGAAAATGAATAAACCTCAATGTGGTATACATATAACTAACCGTTGATTTCTTTAAATATTCCAGAATTGGCCAAATACCCATTCTTTATTAATCAAGAAAAGCTAACCATGTACGTGTTTGGGGCTCGATAAGGAGATGCCGTTTTCTTAATTTATCCATCAAATCCCAGTACAATTTCACATTTGTACTATTTTTTGACAAGATTATATACAGTCGAGGAGAAGCTCCCACAATAACGAAGAGTCCTCCTTCACATAATCATGGGGTCTTTGTTACCTTTCCTTCAACGTAAGGCTCAGAAAGAACTTGTAGATGGACGTAGCCTTTGTTGACGGCCTAGATGAAGGTTCTCTGCTTGTACCATTTGGTGTTAACCTATCTATCACCAACTTTTGACCTGTCCTTTGGTTCGAAATCGTATTGAAGGCCTTTTCCTCATTGAGGAGTCTCTCGGGAAATCTACTGGCCTTGTAGAACTATTCCTTGAATGTTGTGATGTGTTGAATCGTTCTTCTGTTTGTGTTTCTTTGCCAGTTGTTGGGCATTCTGTCAGCATCGGATCAAATGACTTCATTCTTCTACTGTACACTACTCGCTTCGTGTTCTCTCTCGGCATTGATCCAAGGCTTGGTTTTCTCTTTATTAGCAGTTGGGCATGGATTTAGGGGAAACTTCCTTTGTAAGAATCCTATTCATATCTCATTCCATTCGTTTTGTGGCCTCTCACATGGGCGGCGAAGAGCGTGGCGAGCGAGCGGGCAGGCTGGGGCAACCGTGCCCTAACGAGCAGCCCGCTGCGTGTGTGCGACAGCTCGGACGACGAGGATGGCAGTGGGCCCAAGTTCGCGGCGGCGGCGACGGGTACCCGGGGAGGCCTGGAGGAAGACAGCATGCAGGACAAGGAACGGTTCGCCAGGTAGGTGCCGAGCCACACCCGGCGCGGATCGATCCTGGGAAGCCGGCCAGGTGTGGCTGGGCGGTCGATGGGAGTTGTCATTTCTATTATTAATCACATTCTGCCAGTATTTCCTCCACCCCGTGCCCGTGTCTGACCGTGGTCGACGGAGATCTGACCGCCCGGTGTGGTAGGGAGAACCACAGCGAGATCGAGCGCCGGCGCCGCAACAAGATGACCGCCTACATCACCGAGCTGTCCGACATGGTGCCGACCTGCAGCGCCCTGGCTCGCAAGCCGGACAAGCTGACAATCCTCAGGATGGCCGTGGCTCACATGAAGAACCTCCGCGGTATAGAACCTCTTCCACACACACCATTGTCGACATTATTGGCTGGTTTCTTATACACTCAGTTATTTCAAACAATTCCCAACCTTTTCATTGTAATACCACCCATTCGCTACCACAATCCACAGGTAAATATGTGCAGGAAGTCACATAAACGGTGGGACAGCAATAAAGAGGTTGAAAATATGGTTTGACATAAACTCTACATTTCCTTTGTACATCATTACTTGATCTCTGAGGTCTCGGGCTGTTTGAACAAAATACACACACACATACACAAAAGCCTTTATTAGGGACTTGCCCCATACAGATTCTCCCAATTGGGTAAGGTAATAATCATCTTTTGTTATTTACATAGGTAGTAAGATGGAAATTGAACTGGCTTTACTCTTCGTCTCAAAGTCATTCAATTGTTGACTGGTCCTTACATAATGATGATCTAAAAAATTTATAGTAAGCTATTGCCTTAGATTTGTGTGCTGATATTTTGGAAAGCAATACGTAGAGTGAAATGTTGGTACATTTAATTTGTTGATATAGGGCCTTCCTCTCTGCATCAAGGGCTGTACAATTAAGCAGGTAATGGGGGACTGTTTGAACAAAACGAAACCTCTAGAAGTGAGAACCACACACACGACTCACCGCCACGGAGTTAGACGATCCCATTCTGGTATCACGGGCTGTGTGGGACACCCGATAGGTCCCCCGCCGTGGGAAGCCGGCAGACGGCTGTAATGAGGCATTACGTCACCTCAATCGAACTCCCCCCCGCGCGGCCTCATTAATTTCAGAAGTGGCAGAACAATGGGCGCCACCACCTCCCCGCACCAAACTTTACCTACATATTTACATACCCTCTCATTTTAACTATTTGACAAACACACACATTCCATTATTCAGACACATCTATTTAACGTATTGATTCTAAATAACCACACTAATGATGATGATAACACGCTCGTTTTTATATTTCTTACTTTAAAAAGATTTCGTAGGTATTCCATTTATCAAGGAAAACGATATATAAACATAGTCATTGAATGAGAAGCTGTCCATATTATCGTGGTAATTGAAATGCATTCCATTATACTTATTATGTTTCATACAACGTCAAGAAATGTCTACCATACTTGGGTGTTATAAAACGGAATTGTAGATCATGATATCTGGTTTATATAAAATCCACATTATCTTCAGTTTAAAAAGACACAGAAATATAGAGAACATTTAAAATCCTTGACACACAGTCGTCATGTTGTGTCCATTACAGTCCAGAGATCTGTGGGAGAAAAAGACCATTAGCAAGGCTGTCAGGGGATGTCTCATCAAATATTCACGACATGATTAGTTCCCTCCCGCGCCAAATCCAGGCAGCTAGCTAGCCATTCATTTTTAATCCCCTCACTCTTGTCTGTGAAACACCTGGACCTGGGAGATCTGTATGATCACTCCCTGAGGAAAAGGGGTTTGAGGGGGATAGCAAATAAGACAGCACTGTTTGTTCAAATAAAATAATTCCAAGTTAAAGAATTAATTCTTTTTGGTTTTGAAATGTCAGTAAATTTACCTTTTCGGGAAAATTTATCGTAAAGATAACATCCTTCCTTAGAGGAAGAAGTGAAGCAGAGTAAGTACAGAACAACAGCCCAACTCCGTCATCGTAAATAACCCAAACTGGAGCTATCTAATTTGAAGTTTTGTAGAAAAAACTTTGAGAAAGACTTTGTAAAAAAAAAAGGGGGGGGAATGTCAAAGTTTATTATTATTATTATTATTATTATCATAAAATAATTCCAGCTACTCATAAAATAGATGTAAATGAACATCTGAATTCTTCTGGAAAACGTTTGTTTTTCAAGTCAATGAAACTACAGCTCTGTCAAATTCAGGTCTATGAAACAACAGCTCTGTCACATTGAGGTCAATGAAACAACAGCTCTGTCACTTTGAGGTCAATGAAACAACAGCTCTGTCACATTGAGGTCAATGAAACAACAGCTCTGTCACATTGAGGTCATGAAACAACAGCTCTGTCACATTGAGGTCATGAAACAACAGCTCTGTCACATTGAGGTCAATGAAACAACAGCCTGTCACATTGAGGTCAATGAAACAACAGCTCTGTCACATTGAGGTCAATGAAACAACAGCTCTGTCACATTGAGGTCAATGAAACAACAGCTCTGTCACATTGAGGTCAATGAAACAACAGCTCTGTCACATTGAGGTCAATGAAACAACAGCTCTGTCACATTGAGGTCAATGAAACAACAGCTCTGTCACATTGAGGTCAATGAAACAACAGCTCTGTCATTGAGGTCAATGAAACAACAGCTCTGTCACATTGAGGTCATGAAACAACAGCTCTGTCACATTGAGGTCAATGAAACAACAGCTCTGTCACATCTGAGGTCATTGAAACAACAGCTCTGTCACATTGAGGTCAATGAAACAACAGCTCTGTTACATTGAGGTCAATGAAACAACAGCTCTGTCACATTGAGGTCAATGAAACAACAGCTCTGTCACATTGAGGTCATTGAAAACAACAGCTCTGTCACATTGAGGTCAATGAAACAACAGCTCTGTCACTTGAGGTCAATGAAACAACAGCTCTGTCACATTGAGGTCATTGAAACAACAGCTCTGTCACATTGAGGTCAATGAAACAACAGCTCTGTCACATTGAGGTCAATGAAACAACAGCTCTGTCACATTGAGGTCATTGAAACAACAGCTCTGTCACATTGAGGTCAATGAAACAACAGCTCTGTCACATCCAGGTCATTGAAACAACAGCTCTGTCACATCCAGGTCAATGAAACAACAGCTCTGTCACATTGAGGTCATGTAAACAACAGCTCTGTCACATTGTGGTCAATGAAACAACAGCTCTGTCACATTGAGGTCAATGAACAACAGCTCTGTCACATTGAGGTCAATGAAACAACAGCTCTGTCACATTGAGGTCAATGAAACAACAGCTCTGTCACATTGAGGTCAATGAAACAACAGCTCTGTCACATTGAGGTCAATGAAACAACAGCTCTGTCACATTGAGGTCAATGAAACACAGCTCTGTCACATTGAGGTCAATGAAACAACAGCTCTGTCACATTGAGGTCAATGAAACAACAGCTCTGTCACATTGAGGTCAATGAAACAACAGCTCTGTCACATTGAGGTCAATGAAACAACAGCTCTGTCACATTGAGGTCAATGAAACAACAGCTCTGTCACATTGAGGTCAATGAAACAACAGCTCTGTCACATTGAGGTCAATGAAACAACAGCTCTGTCACATTGAGGTCAATGAAACAACAGCTCTGTCACATTGAGGTCAATGAAACAACAGCTCTGTCACATTGAGGTCAATGAAACAACAGCTCTGTCACATTGAGGTCAATGAAACAACAGCTCTGTCACATTGAGGTCAATGAAACAACAGCTCTGTCACATTGAGGTCATTGAAACAACAGCTCCTGTCACATTGAGGTCAATGAAACAACAGCTCTGTCACATTGAGGTCATTGAAACAACAGCTCTGTCACATTGAGGTCAATGAAACAACAGCTCTGTCACATTGAGGTCATTGAAACAACAGCTCTGTCACATTGAGGTCAATGAAACAACAGCTCTGTCACATTGAGGTCAATGAAACAACAGCTCTGTCACATTGAGGTCAATGAAACAACAGCTCTGTCACATTGAGGTCAATTGAAACAACAGCTCTGTCACATTGAGGTCAATGAAACAACAGCTCTGTCACATTGAGGTCAATGAAACAACAGCTCTGTCACATTGAGGTCAATGAAACAACAGCTCTGTCACATTGAGGTCAATGAAACAACAGCTCTGTCACATTGAGGTCAATGAAACAACAGCTCTGTCACATTGAGGTCATTGAAACAACAGCTCTGTCACATTGAGGTCAATGAACAACAGCTCTGTCACATTGAGGTCAATGAAAACAACAGCTCTGTCACATTGAGGTCAATGAAACAACAGCTCTGTCACATTGAGGTCAATGAAACAACAGCTCTGTCACATTGAGGTCAATGAAACAACAGCTCTGTCACATTCCAGGTCAATGAAACAACAGCTCTGTCACATCCAGGTCAATGAAACAACAGCTCTGTCACATCCAGGTCAATGAAACAACAGCTCTGTCACATCCAGGTCAATGAAAACAACAGCTCTGTCACATTGAGGTCAATGAAACAACAGCTCTGTCACATTGAGGTCAATGAAACAACAGCTCTGTCACATTGAGGTCAATGAAACAACAGCTCTGTCACATTGAGGTCAATGAAACAACAGCTCTGTCACATTGAGGTCAATGAAACAACAGCTCTGTCACATTGAGGTCAATGAAACAACAGCTCTGTCACATTGAGGTCAATGAAACAACAGCTCTGTCACATTGAGGATCAATGAAACAACAGCTCTGTCACATTGAGGTCATTGAAACAACAGCTCTGTCACATTGAGGTCAATGAAACAACAGCTCTGTCACATTGAGGTCATTGAAACAACAGCTCTGTCACATTGAGGTCAATGAAACAACAGCTCCGTCACATTGATGTCAATGAAACAACAGCTCTGTCACATTGAGGTCAATGAAACAACAGCTCTGTCACATTGAGGTCAATGAAACAACAGCTCTGTCACATCCAGGTCAATGAAACAACAGCTCTGTCACATTGAGGTCATTGAAACAACAGCTCTGTCACATTGAGGTCAATGAAACAACAGCTCTGTCACATTGAGGTCATTGAAACAACAGCTCTGTCACATTGAGGTCAATGAAACAACAGCTCTGTCACATTGAGGTCAATGAAACAACAGCTCTGTCACATTGAGTTCAATGAAACAACAGCTCTGTCACATTGAGGTCAATGAAACAACAGCTCTGTCACATCCAGGTCAATGAAACAACAGCTCTGTCACATTGTGGTCATTGAAACAACAGCTCTGTCACATTGAGGTCAATGAAAACAACAGCTCTGTCACATCCAGGTCAATGAAACAACAGCTCTGTCACATTGAGGTCAATGAAACAACAGCTCTGTCACATTGAGGTCAATGAAACAACAGCTCTGTCACATTGAGGTCATGAAACAACAGCTCTG
Source organism: Cordylochernes scorpioides (assembly GCA_030710605.1). NCBI lineage: Eukaryota > Metazoa > Arthropoda > Arachnida > Pseudoscorpiones > Chernetidae > Cordylochernes > Cordylochernes scorpioides. The sequence goes on along the minus strand of CP092865.1, from coordinate 148,163,212 downwards.
TCACATTCCAGGTCAATGAAACAACAGCTCTGTCACATTGAGGTCAATGAAACAACAGCTCTGTCACATTGAGGTCAATGAAACAACAGCTCTGTCACATTGAGGTAAATGAAACAACAGCTCTGTCACATTGAGGTCAATGAAACAACAGCTCTGTCACATCCAGGTCAATGAAACAACAGCTCTGTCACATTGAGGTCAATGAAACAACAGCTCTGTCACATTGAGGTCATTGAAACAACAGCTCTGTCACATTGAGGTCAATGAAACAACAGCTCTGTCACATTGAGGTCATTGAAACAACAGCTCTGTCACATTGAGGTCAATGAAACAACAGCTCTGTCACATTGAGGTCAATGAAACAACAGCTCTGTCACATTGAGGTCAATGAAACAACAGCTCTGTCACATTGAGGTCAATGAAACAACAGCTCTGTCACATTGAGGTCAATGAAACAACAGCTCTGTCACATCCAGGTCAATGAAACAACAGCTCTGTCACATTGAGGTCAATGAAACAACAGCTCTGTCACATCGAGGTCAATGAAACAACAGCTCTGTCACATTGAGGTCAATGAAACAACAGCTCTGTCTCATTGAGGTCAATGAAACAACAGCTCTGTCACATCCAGGTCAATGAAACAACAGCTCTGTCACATTGAGGTCATTGAAACAACAGCTCTGTCACATTGAGGTCAATGAAACAACAGCTCTGTCTCATTGAGGTCAATGAAACAACAGCTCTGTCTCATTGAGGTCAATGAAACAACAGCTCTGTCACATTGAGGTCAATGAAACAACAGCTCTGTCTCATTGAGGTCAATGAAACAACCAGCTCTGTCACATCCAGGTCAATGAAACAACAGCTCTGTCACATTGAGGTCAATGAAACAACAGCTCTGTCACTTGAGGTCAATGAAACAACAGCTCTGTCACATTGAGGTCATTGAAACAACAGCTCTGTCACATTGAGGTCAATGAAACAACAGCCCTGTCACATCGAGGGTCAATGAAACAACAGGCTCGTCACATTGAGGTCAATGAAACAACAGCTCTGTCACATCGAGGTCAATGAAACAACAGCTCTGTCTCACATTGAGGGTCAATGAAACAACAGCTCTGTCACATTGAGGTCAATGAAACAACAGCTCTGTCACATTTAGGTCAATGAAACAACAGCTCTGTCACATCCAGGTCAATGAAACAACAGCTCTGTCACATTGAGGTCAATGAAACAACAGCTCTGTCACATTGAGGTCATTGAAACAACAGCTCTGTCACATTGAGGTCAATGAAACAACAGCTCTGTCACATTGAGGTCAATGAAACAACAGCTCTGTCAAATTCAGGTCAATGAAACAACAGCTCTGTCACATTGAGGTCAATGAAACAACAGCTCTGTCACATTGAGGTCAATGAAACAACAGCTCTGTCACATTGAGGTATTGAAACAATAGCTCTGTCACATCCAGGTCAATGAAACAACAGCTCTGTCACATTGAGGTCAATGAAACAACAGCTCTGTCACATTGAGGTCAATGAAACAACAGCTCTGTCAAATTCAGGTCAATGAAACAACAGCTCTGTCACATTGAGGTCAATGAAACAACAGCTCTGTCACATTGAGGTCAATGAAACAACAGCTCTGTCACATTGAGGTCAATGAAACAACAGCTCTGTCACATTGAGGTCAATGAAACAACAGCTCTGTCACATTGAGGTCATTGAAACAATAGCTCTAGGTAATAAGACCAAATCCAAACAAATAAATATTGTATGAAATTTCGGTAATAGCATTGTTATCGTCCTCAGACAAAAGTTATGAATGAGAAAATTCATCACAGCATGTTTTAAATTGTTTCGAAATGTTTTTTAATTTTGTTTGATGATGGTAACAACGTTGTTACCGAAACATGGCACACTATACATTTATTTGTGTTTGATATTTTTATATTGTAGTATTAATTATATAATCCAATTGTACTTTATGAAATATGAACACTGTTATATAGGTTTTATAAAAGAACCATATTTCAGTATAACCTGAGTCCATCACGAGATATTTGATAAGATTACAATAAAGTATGTAGCTACTAGAAAATAATAACTAATCCAAATAAATTAATAGTTTGTAATGTTTCGGTAACAACGTTGTTACCATCATCAGACAAAAGAATTAATGAGGAAAAAAATATCACAGAATGTTCTTAAATAGTACTGTTATTACGTGTGTAAACAATATAGCAGATAAGAACATGTTATTATATTTTTTCTCATATATTCTTTTGTCCGATGATGGTAACAAATGCTGTTACCAAAACATCACACACTAATAATTTATTTGTATTAGGTTATATTATCTTGCAGCTGTAATCTATTATCCAAATTTTGCCTTATCAATAAGGAGTGTATATAAGTGGCCATATGTCCCTCTCTACCCCTAACAGTAGTTGGTAGAAGAGCTGGATGCCACAGGACCACCGTGTGGGTGTAGGTACAGGCAACACCAGCAGTGACGGTACCTACAAGCCTTCATTCCTTACAGACCAGGAGCTCAAACACCTCATCCTGGAGGTACGTTTCTTCTTGGTACTAACATAACCCATTGAGTGCAGTGTAAAATGCTAATATTTTGAACCATTCTGCTCTATAATAGTTGAAAAAGTTGGGTTTAAAGCTGCATGTTGGAACTTAACTGGACGGGTTGGGTTGATTCAACCCACTTATGTAACTTTATGAAATAAGCGCTAAATAATGATTGAAATCAATATTCAAAACATTATTTAAAGAAAAACAAATGTTAATACAGAAATCCCTCGTTAAGACGAACTCAACGGGAGAACGAAATACCCTTCTTAGAAGAATATACAGTATATGGGGTAAAATTTATAAATATATAGGGATAATAATAATATTTATCTTCAAACGTATTTTTTAATTATAATACGTATATTCTTTTGAGACGAAAAGGGTATTTCGTTCTCCCGTTGAGTTCGTCTTAACGAGGGATTTCTGTATACAGATTTTGACTTTTAAAAATTCTAAATATATTTACAGTTTTCACAAATTATTAAGAAATGCTTTTTTGCAAACGTTTAGTTGACATACAGAGCAAAGGGTTTTTATTTATCCCGCATTTTTTATGGACATTTGTAGCACCTTTTTTGGAGTATCTAATTCTTGTGGCATCGTAGATTCCCTTGATGTACTTGAACCATCATTCTTCTTGAATTGTCGTCTGTAATTCCAGCGGGTGAGAATTAAGATTACTTCTGGCCAGGTGTTCGTCAATAAAGGTTCTCCCAAGATCAACAATAAATTTACTCCTTTCTTTTAGATAATTTTAATCAATCTGATAGTTGTGATATCTAAGAGGGCATAAAATTGCCAATGGCCATTCTCTGGTTCGACGAGAGGTAGAAAAATTAGAGACCATTTTGTCAATGGTATCTAACTCTGTTATATTATAGTCCATTATAATGTCAGGTCTTGTTTCATCACATTTATTGTCATGATACATTGAAGATATAAGGACTACCAATTTTATTTTTTGGAACATAGGAGACTAAAGTGGTTGTTCCAGAGAAACCAAAAATAGATGTTCTGATTCTCTATTATTAGGGTGAGGTTGAAATTGTGTGGAATCTAAGGTTTCATCTTTCTCATCCTTACTAAATATATATGTAAGGCCATGTTCTTCCAACTTATCAACTAATTTTAGTGAAGTGAACCTTTTCTTTCCTCTTTTCGCTCTCCACTTCTCCCATCCATATTTCCAAAAATTTTTTTTTTTTTCTTTTTTTGATTTTTTTTTATTCTTCTTATTTTTTTATTCTTTCTTATAATCTGTATATATTTACCAAATGTATATAATCTTTCTCCATTTTTTATTTCCCACTTTCATAGGTTTCTCCGTTTTGTAACCCCAAGGAGAATCCTCTGTAAGACCTGTGTGTCTTAATAAAGGCTTTTGTGTGTGTGTGTGTGTAGTGAAGTGAACCAAATTGTCTGCTGTAATATTTCTATCATTCTTCCAAAGTGTGGTCGATTAATCTCTAAAGCTAAAGGTATTTGGGTTTGCAGGGATAGTTCTCTCTGTTGACTTGATTGATAATTCTACTTATCCAAAGAAATAAGTGTTAAAAAGACAAATGTTTCTTTTTCATCAAAACAAACTTCTACTGTCCTTACTGCAATAAAAAAATATTGGGAAGGCTTGGCTCATCAGTGGTGAACCCTGCCAGCGGTTTTGCCAATTTAATCTACCAGACCGCTTCTTAGCATATATAAGCAGAATGATCCAATACAGTATTAGAGCTCTAAGAAGTGGTCTGGTAGATTAAATTGGTGAAACCGCTGGGAGGGTTCATCTCATAATTAGTGATGTATTCACTAATAAGTGTTCCATCTTTTTTGAAAGGGGTAATAGTTTTTTTTTTTTTGCTTATCCCTAGTACACGTGGTACAGGCCATGATAATCATGGTGGGTAGAAGGCAACTGCTTTTACTGTAAGTGCACCACATGTCTACACATGTGAAAAGCAGTTCGACTTTTCACTTACAAATGTGCAATAGCCCCTTTTGGTTACTTGCACTCGCTGGTGGGGTTGAACTTTTGCAAGAATCGGTGGCCATTGGAGCATTTTTTTTTTTTTATCAGAAAAAAGTGCCCAATGCAGGAATTGAACCCGGGTCGTAGCGGTCGTAAACCAACGGTTTAGACCATCCTTCCACTGACCCCCATTAGGGGTAATAGTGGGTCGCCGAAATGTCAAAAGGACAAAAAACCTTCAGAAAAAAAGTTGATAAATTAATTGATAAGGCACAATATGGATTATAGATTATAAACACAAGGTAATAAGACCAAATCCAAATAAATAATAGTGTGTGATGTTTCAGGTAACAGCGTTGTTACCATCTTCAGACAAAAGTACTGATTGAGAAAATTTTACCACAGCATGTTTTTAAATAGTTCCTGTTATCAAGTCACACACTATTTATTTATTTGGATTTGGTCTTATAATTTTTTACTCTAGGAAAAACATGCTGTGGTAAAATTTCTCATTCAGTACTTTTGTCTGAAGATGGTAACAACGCTGTTACCGAAACGTCACACACTATTTATTTATTTGGATTTGGTCTTATTACCTTGTGTTTATAATTAATCTATATCAAATTAATCAAATAGGAAATCTCTGTTGGGAGGTTTTACAAATTTCCCAGCAACCAGATCTGTATGCAAGACACCTTCTCATTAATGTTTTCATGGAATCTCTACTTGGAAATACATAGGTAAACATCTCAGATTTGTGTTGTATGTTCCACACGTCCTCTCCTCATAAACACAGGGTAATAAGACCAAATCCAAATAAATAAATAGTGTGTGACATTTCGGTAACAGTGTGGTTACCATCTTCAGACTGAATGTTTCAGTACTTTTGTCTGAAGATGGTAACAACGCTGTTACCGAAATTTCACACACTATTTATTTATTTGGATTTGGTCTTATTACCTTGTGTTTATAATCTATAATCCAAATTGTGACTTATCATTTTCTCTTCATGTATATCATTTTATATCATAATTAATGTAAACAAAAAATTCTGTAGAAACATTTATTAAAAGAGCTACAAAAAGTTATTTTTAAAAAATAAATAAGAAATTTTGGTAATTATACATCATTTACTAAAATGTTATAACAACAAGGTAATAAGACCAAATCCAAATAAATAAATAGTGTGTGACATTTCGGTAACAGCTTTGTTACCATCTTCAGACAAAAGTACTGAATGAGAAATTTTAACACAGCATGTTTTAAATAGTTACTGTTATCAGGTGTGTAAACAAGATAGCAGATAAGAAGAAGATAGTTTACACACTTGATAACAGTAACTATTTAAAAAATGCTGTGGTAAAATTTCTCATTCAGTAGTTTTGTCTGAAGATGGTAACAACTCTGTTACCGAAATGTCACACACTTTATTTATTTGGATTTGGTCATGTTAACTTGTTGTTATAATCTATAATCCAAATTGTGTGCCATATCATTATTAAAATGTAGTTTCCCTAAAGTTATTCAACTAAGAAGGGGATTAATTAAGACATCTCCTGATTGTGCAAATTAAAGTTGCATGTTGTAGTGACCATTTAATATTTCCCCCGAGGGTAACTTACAGGAGTGGCTGTGCACGCAGGCTGCAGATGGCTTCCTGTTTGTGGTGGCGTGCGACACAGGCCGCATCATCTACGTGTCGGACTCCATCACCCCGGTGCTGAACCACAGCCAGGCGGACTGCTTCAACTCCTCCATCTTTGACCTGGTCCACCCAGAGGACCTGGACAAGCTGAGGGAGCAGCTCTCCACCCAGGAGTCCCCCAACTCTGGCCGGATCCTGGACCTCAAGAGTAAGTTACTCCACTGTAGGTGTTGGTCTGAGGAAGAACATGCTGCTCGGTGCAAGTGTATTACAGTAGAACCTCCTTAGGGCCCCGCTAGCAGACATCTCTCCACAAGGGACAGTTTTAATTTGCAAAATTAACATTTTTACTGCAGTTAAACCTGTCTATAGCACCCCCTCTTGGGACTCGCCAAAATAGGGTGCTATAGAGAGGAAGGCGCTATTTAGAGGGGGTGCTATAGACAGTTTAACTGTATTTAGTAACTCTCTGGTAAGAGGACACCTCTCCTTAAAGGACACTTTGCGCTGCAATTAGGTGTTGTCCTTTACAGGGAGGTTCTACTGTATATATAATTCTACTGTCTGGGGGTCAGTGGAAGGATGGTTTACCCATGATTATCATGGCCTGTACCATGTGTACTAGGGATAATTAAAAAAAAATATGTTACTGTCTCTCTTCTAAAAGAGCTTATGTCCATTTAGAATCATTATATACTAGAAACAAGAAATCTTCTCAAGTGCTGAAAATATAGAAAACTCCAATACAAACACAAGGTAATAAGACCAAATCCAAATAAATAAATAGTGTGTGACGTTTCCGTAAGTGTTGTTAACTTAACATGATACACTTGATTTATTTATTTAGATTTGGTCTTATTACCTTGTGTTTATAATCTATAATCCAAATTGTGTGCCCTATTAAATTTATTTATATAAATATGCATATGTATGTTGTATATGAAAAATGATGAGATTTTATGCTTGATTTTTTATTATCATGAGGATTATGCCATGGAGTTATTTGCTGGTTCTTTTTAGTACTAAATGGTATTGGTGATGCAGTCGTGGTTGAATAATTTTGAAAGAATAATAATAATATTGAATATTAGAGATTTATTTATTTGAGCTAAGGGATATATGCATAAAAAAATAATTTGATAAAAGTACTGCCTGGATTAAGGCGAGTAGAACGAGGAAAACAAAAGATTATTTACATAATGTACAAAAGTTTTGAGCCGGCCATTGGGATAAAACAACAACAAGTTTTTATAGGGGAAGAGTAACCTCTGGCGGTCGATTTAGCAGAGTATTTGAATCTATGAAATTATAATTTTAAATAGAATAATATTTTAATATAACATGTATACATCATGTGTCCATATAGAATCATTAAATACTGTAAACAAGAAATATTTTCAAGTGCCTGATATAGAAAAACCAAAAACAATATTAGATGCAATATATCTATATTTTATTTTTTTATAAAACAACATTTGACAATTATCCCACATCTGTTTCTTTTGAACGCAAAAATCAAAATTTTATTTTAAGGAGAAATAACAATTATTTCTAACCTTAGGGATGAAGTATGAAAGGATGAATTGTGAAGAGTAATGATAAACGGAAATATAAAAGTGTCCAGGGAGGGGATTCGATTTTTCGTTCAAAAGAAAACACATGCGGGATAATTGTCAAATGTCGTTTTACAATAATTAAGCTGCATTGTATTGTATTATAAATTTTTATTTATATTTATTTTATTCAAAGACAATTAGAAGATTTCTGTGCTCCACCGAAGTACTACACAAATCTCATCTAGATGTATATCTATATATATATAAAAATGAATGTTTGTATGTATGTCCGGTATACAAATTCGCAGTAGTTCACTAATTCAAACCAAAATTTCCATACATAGGTAAAAAAAATACGGGGAAGACGATAGGCTATTTTTAAAATATATAAATCAATTATTAAAACTATATATTTTTAGTCAGAAAATGATGATGACGATATTGCTGTATCATGTTTGATTATCAGATACAAAATTATATCGGGAAAAATTCCAAAAAGCAGAGACCACGTGTGAAACCAGTTCATTATTTTGTACGCAGGAACAAAATTCTAACATAAAAACATTCATTCGAGCAGAAAACAAAAGCCAGATCACCTTTTCTATAAAAAAAATCGCTTCTCAGACACAAAGTTTGGAGCGGGACGTTTCACAAGAGTGACATCCACGGCGCCAATTTATAATTGTAACGAATAGTATTTGAAAATCAAAATAATATAATTTTCAAATATCGTTGTGAAAATTTACATATTTATTTTTATATTTTAAAAACACACAAAGTTTGGAGCGGGACGTTTCACAAAAGTGACATCCACGGTGCCAATTTATAATTGTAATGAATAGTATTTGAATAAAAACATTTAATCGGGTAAAACCCGGGCGTTGCCCGGGTCATTCGGCTAGTGTTATATAAAGGTATTATTTAAAATGTTATATAAAAATATTATTTTATTTTAAATTATAATTTCATAGATCCAAATACTCTGTTAATTCGACCGCCAAAGGTAATGCTTCCCCTGTAAAAACTCGTTGTTGTTCTTCCCCAGTGGCCGACTCAACCTTTTGTACATTATGTAAATAAGTATTTCATTTTTATTCTTATGCCTTAAGCCAGGCAGTACTTTTACCAAATTATGTTTTTATATATTTTATAAGCTCAATTAAAGCAATTTCTAATCTTTACTATTTTTATTATTTTACTTTCAAAATTCTTGCCACGACTGCGTCACCAATACCATATATAGTACTAAAAAGAACCAGCAAATAACTGCATTACCATAATCCTCAACATAATCTAAAATTCAAGCAGAAAATCAAATCTCATTTCTTTATATAAGATATATATACTTAAAAGGTACAACTTCCTTAGGTTTTGTCCATGAGTGTAATACTGAGTTGTTTAATAAAAAGATTCCACCATGCTTTTACACAATCAAGAAGGAATCTAGAGCTAGGTTTCTTTTTACAATTCTTTATTTCTCCAGTCCTCGGGCCAACATGCCCTTCAACACGGAGACCCAGAATCACTCAGGACTCAAGAAATAAAGAATTTGAAACTATTATAGATTTGTAAAACGACATTTGAAATACTATCCCGCATGTGTTTTTTTTTCAGCGAAAATTCAAAATTTATTTCAAGGAGAAATAACGATTATTTCTAACCTTTTGGATGAGGTATGAAAGGGTGAATTGTGAAGAGTAATGATAAACGGAAAAATAAAACACTGTGGGTTCGTTTCCCATCCCTGGACACTTTTATTTTTCCGTTTATCCTTACTCTTCACAATTCACCCTTTCATACCTCATCCAGAAGGTTAGAAATAATCGTTATTTCTCCTTGAAATAAATTTTGAATTTTCGCTGAAAATAAACACATGCTGGATAGTATTTCAAATGTCGTTTTACAATCACAAGCTGCATTATATTATATTGTATTATATATTATAGACTTGTATGATTCTTTTTTAAAAATTAAGCAATATCTACTTCCCATACTGTAATGAAAAATTAATGGGAGGGCCTGGTTCATTGCAGTAAGGGCAGTATAGAAAATGGTTTAATTTTTTAAAAAAGAATCATACAAGTCTATAATAGTTTCAAATTGTCATAACAGATGGCGCACTAATGCATCATAAAATAAAGAATTGTAAAATGAAACCTAGCCCTAGATTCCTTATTGAGACTTATTTGTAACCAATTGTCTTCAACCTGTTTAAGGAAAACACCTGCCTTGTGAGTGCATTTTTGCTTGGAACCTAATTGAAACTCCTAATATATTTCATATTATAATCATGATTTCTTCTTTCTAATCTCCACTCAATCATTAGGGTATCAAGTTGTGACCCTTGATGGTATTTGACAACCATCATGACTGGGTGAAGTAGAATGCGTCTGCCTTTGTCATTAAGACTGGGAGCACTACTCAGTGGCAGGCCGACTTAGCTCCAAAAGAAATGGCCATCTCTGACATGAGGAACAGATGCCATATGCAGCCGCTCCTAACATGGAGTACAAACGCTGCTCATCCTGTATTCCTAGATCAGGACCCTTACAGGGTACTATCAGCCGAGCCAGCTGAGCCCAGGTTTTTTAGTGAGCTTGTTACTGCTCCCCCTCCTCCTTTTTCATCCGGGCTTGGGACCGGCAAAGGCCAGTACTTGTACAGTAAAACCTCCCCGTAAGGACATCTAGTTTCAGAGACAAAGTGTCCTTTAGGGAGAGATGTCCTCATACTGGAGAGTTACTAAATTGTGAAACTGGTAATTTTGTTGATAAAGCACAATTTGGATTATAGATTATAATAAAAGAAAATAAGACCTAATCCAAATAATTTATTAGTGTGTATGTTTCAGCAACAACATTGTCACCTTCATCAGACAAAAGAATAAAATGGTAGAATCTTCAGCTCATAGGAAGAATAACTTCTTAGGTCCATTGAAGTCTATCAAAAATGATAAAGCACAATTTGGATTATAGATATTAATAAAAGAAATTTTATTCTACCACATTTTATTCTTTTGTCTGATGATGGTGACAATGCTGTTGCTGAAACGTCACACACTAATAAATTATTTGGATTAGGTCTTATTTTCTTTTATGATAATTTTGTTATATGTTAGACTACTGATAAGGCACAATTTGGATTATAGATTATAAACACAATAAGACTAAATCCAAATAAATAAATAGTGTGTGACGTTTCGGTAACAGCGTTGTTGCCATCTTCAGACAAAAGTAGTGAATGAGAAATTTTACCACAGCATGTTTCAAATAGTTACTGTTATCAAGCATTTAAAACATGCTGTGGTAAAATTTCTCATTCAGTACTTTTGTCTGAAGATGGTAACAATGCTGTTACTGAAACGTCACACACTATTTATTTATTTGGTCTTATTACCTTGTGTCTGCCTACTGTTCGCCCAATGTAACAAGCTGATGGTGCTGTACAGCTGGCACAGTCAAGAAGGAGGGCCACCAATGTAAGTACACCCCACTACCATGGCAGTACCACGGGCTCACTGACCAATGCTACAGCCTCCATGCGACTCTGTATGGGATCCCGCCGCGGCTTCATCTGTAGGATGAAGATTGGCAACGTCCAGCCAGAAACTCTCTACCCCTCCCCGCTGCACCGCGTACGCCAGCGCAACAGCCTCGGCCCCTCAGTCGACGGGACATCCTACGCAGTGATCCATTGCACAGGCTACATCAAGAACTGGCCTCCCTCCGGTGACGGTTTTGGCAAGTTCTCCCTTCCTTGGGTTGTTTATTTATAATCAATGGCGACAGTTTGTCCATTTATTATAAATAAATGTCTGATGAAGGCAGGCACTCACCAATACATTTCTCTCTCTCTCTCTACTCCTGGTAGAATCTACCTTTAATGGCCCCCTCTCCTTGTGATTGGTTCCTCATCTCCTTACATCACCCACCAAAGGGGATCACTGGAAGGGTGGTCTAAACTGTTACTTTTAAATTGTTATGACCCGAGATCGAATCCCGCTTTGGCCACTTTTTTCTGATTAAAAAAAAATAATGCTTCAATGGCCCCCCGATTCTTGCAAAAGTCCAACCCCACCAGCGAGTGCAAGTAACCAAAACGGGGCTCTGGCACATTTATAAGTACAAAAGTCTAACTGCTTTTCACATGTGTAGACATGTGGTGCACTTACAGTAAAAGCAGTCGCTAATTACCCACCATGATTATCATGGCCTGTACCACGTGTACTAGGGATAATAAAAAGAAGGTTAGTGTGCCATTGCAGACATTTCCACTTAAAATATCCGTATAAAAAGGACAGAAGCGGCAGTACATTGACTCTGGTCCTCATGTCAGAGGCTGCAAATTTATATTGAAGCTAAGCTAGCCAGCAGGTTTGTCTAAATTTGTCTCAATGACAAAAGCAGATACATTCTACTTTTCCCTATATCCTGATTGTTCTGTTAAACTCTCACAGACTTGACTCCTCAATATTATGATTGAGTGAATGATAAAGAGTACACTCATGGACAAAACTTAAGGAAGTTGTACCTTTTAGCATGTATATCGGGATTGAGACAATAACTCTGAAAGATATTACAGTGACCTTTATTGAAGACATACGAGTTAACCAATATACACTCATGGACAAAACTAAAGGAAGTTGTACCTTTCACCATGTATATCGTGATTTAGACAATATCTCTGAAAGATATTACAGTGACCTTTATTGAAGACACACGAGATAACCAAGTGTGAACAACCTCTGTCTCCTTAAAAAAAAAAATAAATAAATAGACGACCGGTGACATTGAAAATTGAGTTTTGATTATAAGTTTATACAATATCAGAAACACAAGGTAATAATAATAAGACCAAATAAATAGTGTGTGATATTTTGGTAACAGCATTGTTACCATCATCAGACAAAAATACCAAAATTACTTTTATAAGTTTTGTTGAAAGTATACTTTTGTCTCTGATGATCATAACAATGCTATTACCGAAATTTCACACACTATTTGGTCTTGATAAGGCATAGTTTGGATTATAGATTATAAACACAAGGTATTAACACTAATTAGTCACAAGGTAATAAGACCAAATCCAAAAATAAATAGTGTGTAACGTTTCAGTAAAAGTGTTGTTACCATCTTCAGACAAAAGTACTGAATGATAAATATTATCGATAAACACAAGATAAAATTTCTCATTCAGTACTTTTGTCTGAAGATGGTAACAACGCTTTTACCGAAACGTCACACACTATTTATTTTTGGATTTGGTCTTATTACCTTGTGACTAATTGGTCTTAATACCTTATGATTGAATGGAGTTTTAAGCATGTGAAGTAGATGTAAAAATGATAATCACACTTGATAAAGAAACATGTGTAGCATCCAATCCACAGTGTGAGGTGGCTACTAAATGTATTATCAGCCAAAACTCTTCATTCCTGTTGGGAAGGCGATGTAGTTCCTTCCATTAACCTCCAAAGGATATGTGAAGGGTCACTCTGACAACCTCCAACAAAGATAGACTTGCAGATTTCAACAAATTACAAAAAAAGAACCAAATGGAAAACTCCCAAGACAGGTTTCACTGTAGATATACCACAAGAGATTGTAAATAAGTCTATCTTTACAAAAAAAGGAATAAGATGCTGCAACTCTATTTTAATTAGTTGTATAAAGTCGCTTTCAGTCAAGCCTTTCCTTAGAAAACTAAAAAAAACTTGCAAAGAAGGACTTGCCTCAAAGCTATTTTATACAATTAATTAAAAAGAGTTGCAGCATCTTATACCTTTTTTTGTAAAGATTAACTTATGATGCATATCTGTTATGAATATTCAAAACTATTATAGACGTATATGATTCTTTTGACAGTAGAAATTGTTTAATTTTCAAAAGAATCATACGCGTCTATAATTGTTTCGAATAAAAATTAACTTATTTGCAATATCTTGTGCTATATCTTCAGTGAAACCTGTCTTGGGAGTTTTCCATTTGGTTCCATGCAAAAATGTACTCACAAGACAGGTTGACTTCTAAGGCAGGTTGATTAAAATATATTATAATAAACCTAAAAAACTATACTTGTACAAATTCCATGATGCTCTTTATATATCTCTCTAACTTTCAGGTTTTATAAAACCTTTTTACTTTTTTATAATCCTGTAGAAAGCTTGAGAGAATATAGAAACTTATCCTTGGTAGCCGTTATTTTTTTATTGTTATTGACATTTCAGAGGATTTTATCTTTCAGGAGTATCTTAAACTCTCTATTTATATTTGACTTGGAGAAGTCATATTGAGCCCCATGTTTTCACATATCCTTCGGAGGGTCAGAAGCTAGCAGGGAGTGCGGCTGACAGAGGGCATGGTGCAGGTATGGAGCGAGGCATGGAGCCGGAGGACCAACACCACCCCAGCACCACCCACTGCTGTCTGGTGGCCATCGGCAGGCTCCAGGTCACTAGCACTCCCAACACCAGCGACCTGCTGGGCTCCACAGCAGCCCACGAGTTCATCTCGCGCCACGCCGCGGATGGCAAGTTCTCCTTCGTGGACCAGCGGGTGACAGCGTTGCTGGGCTACCAACCCCCTGAGCTGCTGGGGAAACCCTGCTTCGACTTCTTCCACCCAGAGGACCTTGCTCACATGAAGGACAGCTTCGAGCAAGGTGAGTGTCCCACCTAGACCTCCTGTATATACACCTCTTTACTCCAACAATGGCTAGAATTCACTCACAGTGCTTTACTTGAATTCATGATAAATCACAATTTGTAATAAAGGAACTAAGACCTAATCCAAATAATTTATTAGTGTGTCCTAGTTATTAGGTCTTATTTCCTTTATTATAATCCAAATTGTGCTTTATCAAACCATAATTTGGATTATAGATTAGAACTACAAGGTAATAAGACCAAATCCAAATAACTAAATAGTGTGTGACGTTTCAGTAACAGCGTTGGCACTATCATCAGATAAAAGACAATGTCTATTACTTTTATCTGATAATGGTAACAACACTGTTACCTAAATGTCACACACTATTTATTTGATCTGTTGTTGTTGTTGTTGTTTCTTATCCCCTTGTGTAAAGATTACACGAATTCCATGAGTTCATGCTCCTCGAGCTGTTTTATGATGAGCAGCGGCCTCTCCCAAAGGTCCTGTTTAGTGCATCTAATGCAAGCCAAAATGTGTTCTGGAGCTGCAGGTACCAAACTACATTTTGGGCAAGTGGGATAAATTTTGTTATTATTTTCTATCTTCAATGGCTTGAGATGGCCTTTTCTAAATCTTGTTAGTGTTGTTTGATGCTGTCTATTTCTGATCTTCAGAGCTTCTCCTGGGTTCACTCCACTGTACCAACTGTGCTTAGGTGGGATCCTCCAGTTCTTATTTATTTTTGTTTTGGCTATTGTTTCTATTTCTTTAAAAGTAAGTTTATTTTTCTGTGGCAAGGGTTCTTTTGTGCCTTTTTTCGCTAGCACATCAGCAGCTTCATTGCCTTCAATGCCAACGTGTGAGGGTATCCATTGAAGGTGAATTTTTGAGAGTTTTTGGAGATAACCAATTATGTTCCTGCTTACTTTGTCTCTGAGTTCCCCTGTGTGACTCAAGTGTTGTATGGCACTTCTACTATCAGTAAGAATCCAGATATTTTGATAATTAGTATTTCTGATGGATTTTAAGGCTTCATAGATGGCTATAAGTTCTGATCTGAAGACTGAGCAAAAATCTGGGTTTCTTCTGTTCATTTTTTCAATGCCATTTGTGGTTTTGATGAGACAGCCACTGCCAGTGTGTCCTAGCTCGTCTCTGCTACCATCGGTATAGATAGTTATTGCATTTTTAGGAATGTTATTAATTATTTCTAATGATAATTGTTTTAAGTATTCTGGATTTTGGTATTGTTTGTTGGTGGGTTCATTTAAAGTGGCATTAAAAATAACATTTTGTAGTGGTTTGCATGGAGAAATTTTTTCTGCTAAATAATTTTTTTCCACTTTATATTTTAAAAATTCATTTCTTTTGGCCAGGTGTAGAGGGCCTTCTTTTTTGAGTCTTAAATTGGATTCCCAATTAAGTATGTACTTGGAAGTTCTGTGTTTGTTTCCATAACTCTTGATTTTGTTTATATATTTTGGCAGATTGTAGCTTCTTCTATCTTTTAAGGGCATAATGTCTGCCTCGTAAAGTACAATATCATTAGGGCAGGTATTTCGAAGACCTGTAATAATTCTAGCTGCACTTAGTTGTATCCTTTCCAGTGATTTTAGATTTGTTTCAGATGCTGTACCATAGATTTGATATCCATATTCCAGGATAGGTCTAATTAGAGATGTGTAAGTTAATTTTAGTGTGGTTGCATCGGCTCCCCACTCTCTTCCTGAAATATATTTCAGGATTTTTAGTCGGTCTCTTCCTTTTCTAATAACTTCTTCAATATGTTTACTGGAGTTAATTTCTGGATCCAGGGTGTAGCCAAGATATTTAGGATGTTTATTATATTGCAATTGTTGTTCTTTCAGAATAATTTTTGGTCTTATTTTGTATAGTTTCTTATCGGTAGTAAAAAGACAGGTTTCAGATTTTTGAGGGTTAAATTCTAATTTATGTTTATTAGCAAATTTTTCTAGGTGGAAAAGAGTCTTGTTCAAATCTCTTTCAGCCTTTTTCCAGTTAGTATTGCTGCTCCATAGAATTATGTCATCAGCGAAAAGTCCAATATTGGTTTTATGTAAAATTTTTTCTTCTATGCCTGCAATAAATAGGGTGAAGAGAGTTGGGCTAAGGACTGATCCTTGTGGTAATCCTTGGTACAATTTGAAGGTTTTAGATAGAGTGCCATTATATTTGACCCTGATGTATCTATTTTTAAGGAAATCATTTATCCAAGTGATAGCTTTTCCATCAATTTTGAAATGTTTGTATAATTTTGTAATTAACTTGTTTTTCCATACCCCTTATCAAAAGCTTGTGTAAGGTCTAAAAAAGCAGCTATTGTGTGGTTAGTTGGTTTTCTGTTTTGTGCATCTTTTACCTTTTGTGTGAAAAATAAGAGTTGGTCTATTGTCCCATGTCCTTTCCTAAATCCATATTGTTCTTTTGGTAAGAGATTTCTTGTGTCGAGGTGGTAGGTGAGTCGTCTGAGTATAATTTTTTCCATTAATTTGCAGCAAATACTTGTGAGGGAGATAGGTCGGTAGTTTTTTGGGTCATCAGCAGATTTGTCAAGTTTTTTAATAGGAATTATTGTTGCAGTTTTCCAGTCTTGAGGCAATTTTCCAGTTTTCCAGGAGTTATTGAAAATATCAAGAAGTTTTTCTTTGCCATTTTTGCCCAAGTTTGATATCATTTGGCCATGGATTCCATCTGGCCCAGGAGTCTTGTTCAGGTCAGTGTTTTCTAATGCATAATCTAGCTCTTTCATATTGATTTTTTCATGGAAAATATTATGAGTGCTAGTGACGTTTTTACAGTCATGGATAATCTTTCGGGCCTTTTTTTCAACTTTCTTATCTTTTATTTCAAATTTGATTTTACTACTTATTTGATATGAATTACCTAAAAGATTAGCAGCATTTTTGTCATTAGTTGCTGGGGTACCATCTGTATTCTTAATCATATTTGTGTTTTCAGTTTGTGGCTGGGCTCTGTCAATTTGTTTTGCCAAATGCCAAAGTTTTGTATTTGGGTTTCTTGGGTTCAGGTTTTCACAAGTTTGTTTCCATTTTTCCCTTTTCATATTTACGTATAATCTTTTTATTTTTGCATTCACAATGTTCAGTTCAGTTCTACAATTTGTTTGGTTTTGGGTGCACTTTTTTTGTAGTTCATTTCTTTTAGTTATAAGTATTTGAATATCTTTTGCCTGGTGTGTATAATTTGGAATCCATTTCTTAATATTACCTCTTGGTATTGAAACTTTGGCTGCTTTAATAATGGTGTTTTTGAAAGATATCCAATTTTGTTCCAGATCTTTTATCCTAGTGGGTGCTTTTCTAAAGTCTTCATTGGTGTTTTGCTGGTAAAGATTCCAATTAGCCTTTTTGAAGTTCCAGAATTTTTCTTTAATTGAGCTGGTTTTGGTCTTGGTGCTAATTTCTATCAAAATAGGCAAATGATCACTTCCAATACTTTTTAATATTTGCCATTTGCATTTGTGGAAAATGTCAGGACTGGAGAAACTTATATCAAGGGCTTGTGCAGTATTATAACTGTAGGAATGGTGGGTAGGATTCCCATCATTTAAGCACATGAAGGCATTGTCGTCAAATAAGTTTGAAAGTATTTTGCCTCTTGGGTTTGGCGTGGAACATCCCCATAGTTGATGTTTGGCATTAAGGTCACCTACAATAATAGTGTTGTCTGTAAGAAATTGAGCCATTGTTCCATCGTCAATAAGTTTATTGTTTGGTGGGTGATACATATTGAATATGTTGATGGTTTTATTTTGATTGAGGTAGACTTTGATACCTTGGGCTTCGAGGTCTGATGTGTTTGGAATATTAATGGCTATGTCTTCATAGTACAAATTCTTGATTAAAAATGCAAGGCCACCCCCTTCTTTATTTCTGTCTTTTCTGAGGATATTGTAGTTTTTAAATTTGAGATTGTACTTTTCATTTAATTTGGTTTCCTGTAGGGCTATAATTTGTATCTTTTGTTTTTCAGCTATTTCCATTATTTCTTCTAATTTAATTTTTGTTGCTGTTGAGCACAATCCATTTATGTTGCACTGCAGAATGCTCAATTGCTTGGAAGTTGCAAAGTGTGAAGTTTGTGGAGACTGTATTATACTTATCGGACAGAACCCTCTACCTAAGTCCTGAACGCGCCCCTGTTTATTCTGCGCGACGGGCGATGCAGCATGCAAATCAACATCTGATCTCATGGAATGGGGTATAGGGGTGCAGCTTTCGTTGATCATGGCACCATGATCCAGGCACTCTTTGGTGAAAGTCTGACTTTGCCTGTAGTTTGAGGCCGTTCCTAACATGGAAGCAGACGCCTTTGCTGCCGACTCTAACATGAGTACAGACACAGCTCCTCCGTATCCCTGGAGTGGGACCCTTGCTGAGGTCTATCAACCGGGTCAGTTGAAGTCAGGATTTTTAAAGAGGTCTACTCCTCTTCTAACAATGCTGCTGTTGGTCCGCGACTGCTTATTTGTCAGAGTTATTCTGCTTGTTTCGCAGCTGGCCTTCATATCTGAAGGTCGTTCCCCTATCCGCCACCTGGGGACGCGCCCTATAGCAGTCAGCTCTGCCAAGGGATTTATTTGATCTTGTTACCTTGTGTTATATTTTAATGTAAATTGTCAGTGTGATCTTGGTCATCTCCTACCTAGGGCTCCTATGTGGAGGTATTTCCACTGGAGCCACCTATAGAGCACCCAAGAACCTATAGGACATGCAACAACTGTCCTGGTGTGGGACTAACACCTACTCACATATTCTCATGCCCAGCAATGGCCGCAGAAAATTGACATGGACCCAGAGCAACAGCTTTACACACTTCAGGGGGGGGGGGGGGGATGCTTAAGGTTGAGGAGAGGGACGGATGTTTGAAGATGGGGAAGAAGAACGGAGGTTTGGGATGGTGAGAGGGACGGATGTTTGAAGATGAGCAGGGTGGGAGGGACGAATATTTGAGGATGATGAGAGGGACAGATGGTTAAATTTAGAGAAGAGAACGGATGGGTAAATCCGGGAATAAATCTGGGAATTCAAATTGCGACTGCTGTGATAGAGATATATGGAGACATCTGAGGCTCTTCATTGGACACGACAACAACCTAAGACAGCAGTGTGTGTGTGTGCAGTGCTGAAGCTGAAAGGACAGGTCATGTCAGTCATGTACCGGTTCCGAGCCAAGTCCCGGGAGTGGGTGTGGCTACGGACCAGCAGCTTTGCCTTCCTCAACCCCTACACCAATGAGATGGAGTACGTGGTGTGCACCAACAGCTCCGCCAAGAGCTTGCCTCCCCCAGCGGAGGGGGAGGACCTCTACCCAGTCCTGCCCCCGGGGGCCAAGCCCCCTGAAGGTCTAGACTACACCGTGCCTCGGCCCCCCGCTCCTGAGTCATATCCAGCCGTCCCTCGCCCCCACCTGCCTCCCAGTGAGTCACATTCCTATCTTATAGCTAGCATACAGTAGATGACAAATACAAACTATTTTTGACTTATTTCTATTTGAATTAAAACAATTTTTCTACTGTCCATACTGCAATAAAATAATGGAGAGCCCCTAGTTCATCAGTGGTGAAATATTTTATCATTGCAGTAAGGGCAGTAGAAATTGTTTTAATTCAAAAAGAGTCATACACACGTCAAAAATTGTGCCTTAACACAAATGTGCCAGAGCCCCGTTTGGTGTCTTGCACTCGCTGGTGGGGTTGAACTTTTGCAAGAATCGGGGGCCAATTTGAATTAAAGTGAATGTGTTGAATTAAAAAGGTAATACTTAATAATGTTTTGGTGTAATAGCTTTATTATCATCTCAGACAAAGTAACAAATGAGAAATATATATATCAGAGGTTGTTTGCAATGTTACCTGATGATGAATAAAAGAATTAACTCTAAATGTCAACTCTCATGATCCAATATTTGATGACTTTTGCTTGGAAATGGTGTTACTGAGATGTCACAGGTAAAAATTTGGTTCCCTGAAGACTTGGATCAAGTTGTGTCATCACCTGTGTGTGACAGGCTCCCAGTCACTGCCTGAACGCCGCCCCACACAACCAGTGTACAGCGGCGGTTACGAAGGCTCCGCCGGCG
Organism: Cordylochernes scorpioides; assembly: GCA_030710605.1. Taxonomy (NCBI): domain Eukaryota; kingdom Metazoa; phylum Arthropoda; class Arachnida; order Pseudoscorpiones; family Chernetidae; genus Cordylochernes; species Cordylochernes scorpioides. The sequence goes on along the minus strand of CP092865.1, from coordinate 148,142,687 downwards.
CAGGACTGACATATCCCAGCACCAGCGGAGGCTCCCCTGGTGTGCTGATCCGCGCCAAGTCTCCGCCGCCCCCTCACTGGCAGCAGCAACAACAGCAAGCCTACCCCAGCTATGGAGGCAGTCCTGCCACTGCAGCACGTAGTCCTACCGGCCCCACCTACACTCAGCTAGGTGCTGGCGGTGGCCGCGCTGCCATGTGGTGGCAGCAAGCCGGCGCAGAGGGCCCTCCCCAACAACAACAGGAGCTCAGCGACATGCTCCAGATGCTGGACCAATCAGGAGCAGGATCCTTCGAGGATCTTTCCATGTTCAACACTTTCTCCGAGTGACCATCACATTCCATTGTTGACACACACACTGCAGCAGCTATTTTTGCCACACTTGTATAATGTTTTTATACATACATTTTGTTTGTTTTAATATTCTATCTGTTTCTTCCTCCTATCCCGGTTGTAGAGTTTCTTCTTTTTTTTATTTTAACTTTGTTGTTGTAAGAGATATTTTTGATATTGCGCGCGCGCAGGGCTGAGCTCGGAGCATTCACTTGTACAAAGTAGGACTGACCACCTCCCACACAATAAAAACCTGTGTTTTATCAATCCTTGTGTCCTCCTTCTATATCAACACTACTTTTAAAACAATCACAAAATGACTAAATTCAAATAAATAAATAGTGTGTGACATTTCAGTAACAACGTTATTACCATCTTCAAATAAAAGACTGAATCTATTTTATCTGATGATAGTAACAACACAGTTACCAAAACGTCATACATTATTAGTTTAGTTAGATTTGGTTTTATTACCTTGTGTTTGCAAGCCTTGGAGATAATAATATGACATAATGTTAGCTCACAGTTGTTGAAAAGTCAACTCCCACAAAAGAGGTACAGTAGAACATACTGTATATTTCAAAAAAAACAAATTAAGCATATCCTGACCATTAACATAAGTGTTTTTAGATAAAAGAATGCCATCTAGTGGAACAGAAATTAGCTAAACGTTGATTTTAACTTGTTCCCTGATATTTGGCTAACTCATTTTCTTGATAATATTGTAGTTCATCTTCCAAAGATCATTTGTTGGTTGGAAGTAGATTCAGAACAAAACACATAAACCTATAGTTCAACTCCTGATGTTTCAGTGAATTTCTGTTACTCTCCTCGGGGAACTGAGGACAGCAAGTCATTAAAACATCAAGAGTTAAATAAACCATTTTAAAATTACAAATATTTTCTCACAATGAGTTTCTTTTTATTAAAAAATTACTAGCTTTCAAGTGATTATCGCTCTTCAACGGGCTTAATAAAATAACGACTTTATCCTGGGGGTCGGTGGAAGGCTGGTTAAACCGTTTGGTCTTCGACCACTAGGACCCGGGTTCGATTCCCGCATTGGACACTTTTTTCTGTTTAAAAAATAAAATGCTCCAATAGCCCCCGATTCTTGCAAAAGTCCAACCCCACCAGCGAGTGCAAGTAACCAAACGGGGCTCTGGCATTTGTAAGTGCAAAGTCGAACTGCTTTTCACATGTGTAGACATGTGGTGCGCTTACTGTAAAAAAGCAGTCGCTAACTACCCACCATGATTATCATGGCCTGTACCACGTGTACTAGGGATAAGCAAAAAAAAAAAACGACTTTATCCTACCATAAATATTTACAAAAACAAACGTGCGCAGCATGGATAATTATAACTGATATATATATTTTTTAAATTGGTTTGTAATTTTAAAATATCAGTTATAAATATCCACGCTGCGCACGTTTGTTTTTGTAAATATTTATGGTAGGATAAAGTAGTTATTTATTAAGCCTGTTGAAGAGCGATAATCACTTGAAAGCTAGTGATTTTTTAATAAAAATAAACTCATTGTGAGAAAATATTTGTAATTTTAAAACTTTTGCACAATTTTATCATGAATAAATAAATCATAGGTTGATGTGGTTGTAGTTCATCTTGTGATTACTATCTACAATAGAAGAACAGGCCATCTCAAGCCATTGAAGATAGAAAATAACAACAAAATCTACCCCACTTGGCCCAAAATGTAGCTTCAGCTCCAGAACACATTTTGGCTTGCATTAGATGCACTAAACAGGACCTTTGGGAAGAGGCCACTGCTTATCATAAAACAGCTAGAGGAACATGAACTCATGGAATTTGTGTAATCTTTACACAAGGGGATAAGAAACAACACTATCTACAATCCAGATTGTACTTCTCATCAAAAAGAACCCCATCCCTAGCAGTCTGTCCCAAACATTGCCATCTATCTCCATTAGACCCTAGTAGTACAAATTGGTTGATTGACATCTACTAAGTGGTACAATTTGGATTATAAACATCTATATACTTGATTTAAATCTCCTGAATACACAACAGGTTTCATGAGTTTCTTTTCATATCTTTCCAGCATCTCTGCAAAATATAATTTTATATAATAAGCCACAATTTGGATTATAGATTACAAACACAAGGTAATAAGACCAAATCTCCAAATAAATAAATAGTGTGTGACATTTCGATAACAATGCTGTTACCAAAATGTCACACACTATTTGGATTTGGTCTTATTACCTTGTGTTTACAATTTTATATTGTACCTGGCCTGTGGTGCAGTGGGGAGGTACAGTAAACCCTCTGTATCAAGTCTTGTTCTGGTAGACTTGATGCTGTCCCCAGGAGGGACACTCCCTCTTTAAAAATCCTGAGTTCAACTGACCCGGTTGATGGTCCTCAGCAATGGTCCCTCTCCAGGGATACTGGAGGAGCTGTATCTGTACTCATGTTAGAGTCAGCAGCAAAGGCTTCCATGTTAGGAACGGCCTCAAATTACAGGCAAAGTCAGACTTTCACCAAAGTGTGCCTGGATCATGGTGCCATGATCAACAAAAGCTGCACCCCTACACCCCATTCCATGAGATCATGAACTCATGGAATTCGTGTAATCTTTACACAAAGGGATAAGAAACAACAACAATTTATATAAAAGATGGGGAACTGCAATGTGTTGGGTGAACTGACAAAGTAAAAAGAAAGGGGAGACAAAGTTAGCATCTTTATTCAAAGGTTAGCTAAGGCAGCCAATCAACAAGCATTTTGTTGCCAAGATAGTTTCTATATAAATAATAATAAAAGTTAGGAATTGACTTTAAAACGTATAAATATTCTCTTTCATATAATGTTTGTCTATATATAAAATGAGCAACAACAAAAACAAACAAAATTATTTACACTTTGTACATAAGTATGGTGGTGAAAAAAAATAGAGTTTCTATATAGACAGACTAACAATAAACTTTGATGGAAGGTTGCTTGCTCTACTTTGCTGAAAAATGGAAGAATGCCCGGGTACAGCTCCACGATGGACACAGCACTATTGGTGATTTGCATACTTGGCTTGTTAGGACTGTAATATACCTTATAATAATATACTCTGTTTAATTAATTTATTTTTTAATGTTTGGCAGCACTGTAATTGTTGTTATGAATATATTCAAAAGTGTATCGTTCAAAATCACCTTAATAGGTACCGCTCAACAAGAGCAACCTAGTTCATGATAATTGAAACAGTGTATCTATAACATTAAAAAGATATATAATTAAAATTTATTTTTTTTAATTTGGTAAAGCATATTTATATATTTAATCGAAGGAACATCACAAAAACAAAACAAGGTAATAAAACCAAATCCAAATAAATAAATAGTGTGTGACGTTTCAGTAACAGTGTTGTTACCATCTTCAGACAAAAGTACTGAATGCAGTACTTGTTTCAGTACTTTTGTCTGAAGATGGTAACAACACTGTTACCGAAACGTCACACACTATTTATTTATTTGGATTTGGTCTTATTGCCTTATTTTATAATCTATAATCCAAATTGTGCCTTATCAATCACAAAAACAATTTAGCTTTGGAAAATTCCCTTTTAAATAAACTTCTTACTGTATTTACAGCGATAAAACTATATTGAGAGGGCTTTGCTTCATCAATTGCTACAGTGTACAGCTATAATATTGTATTGGGTGATTCTACTTATAAATCTGACAATGTAGGTTGTACAGTAGAACTACCTCCCTGTAAGACATGTCTCTTCTTCAACAGCTATCTAGGAATACATGAGTAAAATAAGGTTAATCCAAGTGATTTTTTTACTACAGTAGAACTACCTCCCTGTAAAGGACAGCACCTAATTACAGAGCCAAAGTGTCCTTTAGAGAGAGGTGTCCTCTTACCTGAGAGTTGTTACATAGTAAAAATGATAATTTTGGAAATGAAAACTGTCCTTTATAGAGAGGTGTCCTCTAGTACGAGTGTCCTCTCATGGAGTTGTTCTACTGTATTAGGATATCAGAATTGTTGTCACAAATATATAAGCAGAATATACCAAATACAATATTAGGATGGTAATAAGCTGTAAAAAAAATAACACATAAAGGGTTTTCTACTGATGAGCCAGGCCCTCCCAATATCCATCTTCACAAGGAAGGACAGTATGAAGTTTGTTTCATTTGGAAAAATTAGCGCTAGATAGTTACATCTCCCAAATATAGATGGCAATCTAATACATTACATTTAAATACTTGGCTTCTTTTTAACATTGGCTCACACATTGGCACAGCAGGCTTAAAGGGAAGGGTTGTAAAAATATACACTCATGGACAAAACTTAAGGAAGTGGAAATTCTTTGATATCACCAGTCATCATCTATTCTTTTTAAAGAAGACAGACAATTTTGTTCACACTCATTCATGTGTCTTCAATAAAGGTCACTGTAATATACAGAAGTTATTAAGACCAAATCCAAATAAATAATGTGTGACGTTTCAGCGTTGTTATCATCTTCAGACAAAAGTACTGAATGAGAAATTTTACCACAGCATGTTTTAAATAGTTACTGTTATCAAGTGTGTAAACTATCTTCTTCTTATCTGCTATCTTGTTTACACACTTGATAACAGTAATTATTTAAAACATGCTGTGGTAAAATTTCTCATTCAGTACTTTTGTCTGAAGATGGTAACAATGCTGTTACCTGAAATGTCACACACTTTATTTATTTGGATTTGGTCTTATTACCTTGTGTATATAATCTATAATCCAAATTGTGCAATATCATCAGTGTAATATCTTTCAGAGTTATTGTCTGAATCCTGAGATATACATGCTGAAAGGCACAACTTCCTTCAGTTTTGTCCATGAGTGTATCTTTCAGAGTTATTGTCTGAATCCAGATATACATGCTGAAAGGCACAACTTCCTTCAGTTTTGTCCATGAGTGTATCTTTCAGAGTTATTGTCTGA
>CP092865.1:148127156-148137276 GCA_030710605.1 Cordylochernes scorpioides | reverse complement strand
GTTCTAATCTTGTTAGTGTTGTTTGATGCTGTCTGAGGTTAAGGGCTCTGACTGGAGAATTGCTAAATATAGTCATTTGGGCGATGAAAACTGTCCTTTGTAAAGAGGTGTCCTCTAGATGGAGTGTCCTCTGATGGTAACTCTACTGTATGTTCAATGGGAAGATGTCAGCATTGTACCATCCTCTCACGCTAGACGTGACATTCTCCAACCATACACCAGGATAGGGGCTAACTAAGGAAGGAAGGAGGTGGACTAGGAGGTCAATGGAAGGATGGTCTAAACCATCGGTTTTTAAACCACTACGACCTGGGATCAAATCCCATCTTGGGCACTTTTTTTCTGATTTAAAAAAATGCTCCAATGGCCCCTGATTCTTCCAAAAGTCCAACCCCACCAGTGAGTGCAAGTAACCGAATGAGGCTCTGGCACATTTGTAAGTGCAAAGTTGAACTGCTATTCACATGTATAGACATGTGGTGCACTTACAGTAAAAGCAGTCACCAACTTCTACCCCCATGATTATCATGGCCTGTACCACGTGTACTAGGGATAAGCACAAAAAAAGAAGGTGGACTTACTCCAAGAGGTCCATGAGGTGGCGGACAAAGTCCCCCTGGCCCAGCAGGAGGTAGGAGCGGACAGCCCCCAGGTGGGCCATGAAGTGATACTGGGAGTGCAGCACCCGGAGCACATGCTTGCTGGTGCTCACGTAGGTGGACTCCAGCAGGGTCTGGAATACTCCCTCTCTCTCTCCGCGGATCAGGCTCTCCACTGGGGACCACACACTCTTGTTGCTACTTATACCCGTGGTAGAATGATAAGGTACAATCTGGATTATAGATTCAATAGTCTTTTTCTTGAGTCCTTTTCAACCACTTTATATATATATATATATGAAAAAACAATAGAAAAAAATAAGTGGGTCAGGTGTTGATATTAAAAATAAAGAAAGCATATCCTGACCACGAGCACATGTGCTTTTTGGTCGCAATGGTACAGCCTACTCCACGCTGATGAGCGCCAACAGCGCGAAACGCATTCATGGATGGCTTTTCTTGATTATCAAGAAATTGGGTTGGCCAAATATCACTGAGTAAGTTAAATAAACGTTTAGTTTATTTTTGCTCCACTAGATGGCACTCTGCCATATGAAAAGCACATGTGCTCGTGGTCAGGATATGCTTTCTTTATTTTTAATATATATATATATGAAAAAACAATAGAAAAAATTAAAAGGTCAGGTATTGATATTAAAAAATAAAGAAGGCATATCATGACCAAAAGCACATGTGCTTTTTAGATGGCATAGTGCCATATATGCCTTCTTTATTTTTAATATATATATATATATCATTTATTCGCCCACTGTACATATTACATCCCAAACACGATGCGACGCCAGTCATCTCTGTCAGCTCAATGTACCAAAGACCGTCAAACCAGTGAGTTCCTTTAATTGGTCCACGAAGCGTGATGTCCAGGTACTTTAACCTATCATAAATTCAACACAAACTCTTTATAACCGAAAATTCTGATCCCTTGGGATATAAAAAGTTAAATTAAAGAAGTTGGACTCTACACAGATGTAATAAAAAGTGCTCCTCTCTATCCAGGTAGTAAAGATAATAAGACCAAATCCAAATTAATAGTGTGTGATATTTCAGTAACAGCATTGTTACCATCATCAGACAAAAGTACTGAATGGCATCAATTGAAATATAATCAATCAAATGACACACCATCATTCGGTACTTTTGTCTGATGATAGTAACAATGCTGTTACCGAAACATCACTATTTATTCATTTGGTCTTATTACTTTTTAAACCTGGATAAAGAGAAGACTTTATTACCTCTGTGTAAAGCCCAACATCGTTAATTCAACTTTTTACTCCAAGGGATCAGAATTTTTATATAGTTAAAGTAAGTGTCAAATTTATAGGTGTGTGATAGTAAATGGTTGAAAAGGATTCAAAAACTTGTTGAAGTAAGTGTTGAAATGAAGTCAGTAGAATTATAGTAAGTGATTAGGTACAATTAGGATTATAGATTAGAAACAGAAAATAATAAGACCAAATCCAAATAAATCTTCTTATTCTTTCTTATCTCCACTCAATCATATTAAGGTATCAAGCTTGTAAAGCTTGTTGATGGTGTCTGTTGGGGATGAGTAGAACACATCAATGGATAAGTCAATACAATCAATAATGTGGTTTGGGGTTGCAGGTTGACACTTAGTACATAGTGGGAAAACCTTGTAACCATTCTGGAAAGTCATTGTCGGTAGATGACCAGACTTAAGTCTGGAAATCAAAGACTGTTGTTCTCTTGGGAGGACAGAACCGGTGCTTGTCCCTCCAAATCCAAATAAATAAATAGTGTATAATGTTTCAATAACAAGGCTGTTACAGAAATACCACACACTATTTATTTCGATTTGGTTTTTTACCTTGTGTATTTAACCTACTCTAATTCAACTGTTCTATCAAATCCTTATCACAACCTATTCACTTTAACCAGCTATAATTCATCATGCCAGGAATCACCTTGTCCTTAGGGTGAATTAGAGGTTGTTTGGGGGGCGGTGGAAGGATGGTCTAAACCGTTGGTTTTCGGCCGCTACGACCTGGGTTCGATTCCCGCATTGGGCACTTTTTTCTGATTAAAAAGATAAATAAAATGCTTCGATGGCCCCCGATTCTTGCAAAAGTTCAACCCCACCAGCGAGTGCAAGTAACCAAAAGGGGCTCTGGCACATTTGTAAGTGCAAAGTCGAACTGCTTTTCACATGTGTAGACATGTGGTGCACTTACAGTAAAAGCAGTCGCCTACTTCTACCCACCATGATTATCATGGCCTGTACCACATGTACTAGGGATAAGCAAAAGAAAAAGAGGTTGTTTGACTGTAAATATAAAAGCTAAGTACAGTTGAGGTAGTTATTGGCATAACAAAGAGCAGTGATCATCTTGATGAGTTCACACAACAGACTACCCTCACAACATAGGTGTGGACCTGTTAACCGGGAGACTGACCTGTGGTGGCATCCAGGGGACCCTTGGAGACCTTCTCAGCTTGAACACAGGAGTGGTCGTGGCACACTTCCCGCAGGAAGTTGATGGCCTTGCCTGTAGACAAGATCTGCTCACCCAGGAGGGAAGTGTGAGAACCAAACCTAGCAATGAAAGGTATAAAACTGAGTGAAAACATTCAGATGATGAACATGGATGCTTAAACAAAATACTATTTGTATCTTATCCAGGCCAGAGGTGACATAGTTTTAGGAGGTTGTGCTGCAGGAATATGGTCAGGTTTTATAAAAATATCCCTAGCAATGTCAAGAATGTACACTCGTGGACAAAACTTAAGGAAGTGCTTTGATGTCGCTAGTCATCCATCTTTTGTTTAAGTAGACAAAGGTAATTTGGTTATCTTGAGTGTCTTCAATAAAGGTGACTGTGTATCAAATATCTTTCAGAGTTATTGTCTGAATCCAGATATACATGCTAAAGTTTTAGAACTTAGAAACTTTCAGAAGTATATTTCAGCTGTAGGATTCTCCCTGAGGATTAAAGTCCTACCTTGGAAGCTTGTTCCATGGTGAAGAAGGAGGGTACCATGTCCTTGCGCAGGCTGTACTTCTCCTGCCAGAGGGCGGTGTCGCTCACCGACATGTTGGCAGCCACAAAGAACTGGGTACCACACATCACAATGTCAACTTAGTACTCCATAGTAGCCATGATGATAAGAAGAGAAGAGGAAAAATGTGACCAGATAACACTGAAGAACATATGGAACATTTATATCATGTGTATAGGCCAACATCAGTGCTCTAGCCTTCTTGTAGACACTGCTGCTGTGACCAGTGAATGTATTAACACCTTTTTGTCTTTTACAATTATAACAACTTCCTACTACTATCTAGGATCTGATGTCTTTTTGCTGGATAGAATTTTTGTGTTTTTCCAGTATTTTTTTTAAAGTGCCAAAAAAAAGATGGAACGCTTCACAATTTTGTGTGTCATCCTTGCGCAGGGGGCCATGTTAATCTTCTCTGTTTTGTTCCAATTTTAGTATATGTACCTCCGAACAAGTGCGTACAACAACTTCCTACTCTCCTTTCAGAGAATTGTAGAGACATTGGTAATCCTTGTCACTTATGTGGATGTGAGAGCTGGACTCTTAGAAAAGAAGAATGAAAAAGATTTGAAACTTTTGAAATGTGGACATGGAGAAAGCTATTCAGAGTACCATGAACAGAAAAAAAGGTCAAATGTTTCAATCTTAAATGAACTTAATCCTGCTAGATCCCTAGAATCTCAAATATGTAAACAAAAACTGACCTATTTTGGACACATAATGAGTGAAAATTGTTTAGAAAAGATGATGTTGGGGAAAATTGAAGGAAGAGAGGAAGACCTGCAATGAGCTGGCTAGAAGAGGTCAAGAAAGCTGCTGGAAGGTCACTAGATGAGCTGAGAGTGATAATCATGAACAGATCAAATCGGAGAATATTTGTCCATATAATCAACAAAACTTGACTTGATGGACACTGACAACAACAACAAACCAACATTTTCCTTTATTATGATGGGAAAATATTGGGGAGGGGGCTGACTTATCAGTGGTGAACCCTCCCAGAAGTTTCACCAGTTCAATCAATCAACCGAACCGAACTCCGCCTTTGCCGGTCCCAAGCCCGGATGAAAAAGGAGGAGGGGGAGCAGTAACAAGCTCGCTAAAAAACCTGGGCTCAGTTGGCCCGACTGATAGTACCCTGTTAGGGCTCCTAATCCAGGGATACAGAATGAGCAGCGTTTGTACTCCATGTTAGGAGTGGCTGCACATGGCATCTGTTCCTCATGTCAGAGGCGGCCATTTCTTTTGGAGCTAAGTCGGCCTGCCACTGAGTAGTGCTCCCAGTCTTAATGACAAAGGCATTCTACTTCACCCAATCATGATGGTCTCTTTTTTAAAAGTCTCAAGCTTGACACCATAATATGATTGAGTGGAGATAAGAAAGAAGAAGAAGAATCAATCAAACAGCTCTAATATTCTAGTCCAAGAATTTGTTTAAAGTCCCAGATATACAAACAGAATAAACCAATACAGTAGTAGAGCCAAATATATGGCAAGATGATAGGGTGGTAGTACTGGCAACATTGCTTGGACAGTAGGAAGTTATTGAATTTGAAAAAGAACCAAAAAAATAATTCATGCTAACTAGTTTCTTATACATTTTCACATCTCTGTAAAGGACAATACCTAGTTGCATAGCCAAAGTGTCCTTTATAGTGAGGTGTCCTCTTACAGAAAAGTTGCTAAATACAGTAGAACCTCAATGAGAGGACACTCAGGCTAGAAGACACCTCTCTATAAAGGACAATTTTCATTGCCAAAATTACCATTTTTACTATTCAGCAACTCTCCAGTAGGAGGACAACTCTCCCTAAAGGACACTTTGGCTCTGCAATTAGGTGTTGTCCTTTACAGGGAGGTAGTTCTACTGTAGTAAAAATGGTAATTTTGGCAATGAAACCTGTCCTTTGTAGAAAGGTGTCCTATAGTAAGAGTGTCCTCTCATGGAGTATGTTCTACTATATATAGAGATCGGCCTCCCATGCTTACCCCTCTGTAACTGGCCTGTGGTGCAGTGGACATTGTTGGGAGGTACAGTAAACCCTCTACATGATCGTATCAAGTCTTGTTCTGGTAGACTTGATGCTGTAACCAGGAGGTACACTCCCTCTCTAAAATTCCTGAGTTCAACTGACCCGGTTGATGGTCCTCAGCAAGGGTCCCACTCCAGGAATACAAAGGAGCTGCTTCTGTACTCATGTTAGAGTAGGCAGCAAAGGATTTCATGTTAAAAGTTAGACTTTCACCAAAGAGTGCCTGGATCATGGTGCCATGATCAACGAAAGCTGCACCCCTATACCCCATTCCATGAGATCATGAGCTCATGGAATTCGTGTAATCTTTACACAAGGGGATAAGAAACAACAACAACAACATATATAAAGATAGAGCTGTAACCAGGTATGATAATCATGATGTACCTCATCGTACTTGTCCTCCAGCTCCCCACAGAAGATCCAGTGGCTCAGGATCCGGTAGATGGGCTGGATCACCTGTGGCCACACAACAGGTGTCAACACCAGGCTGGGCTTCTGAGCTCTGGGAACTTCCATTGTCAACACTACCTTCTATACATTACATACAAGTGGCTTTAACTCTAGGCATTCAACAACATCACTTCAATTATCTTAGAGAATACAGTAAAACATCACTTAACTTTCATTATAACACAAATCAGGAATGATAAGGCACAATTTGGATTATAGATTATAAACACAAGGTAATAAGACCAAATAAATAAATAGTGTGTGACGTTTCAGTAACAGCATTGTTACCATCATCTGAGTGAACCATTCAGTACTTTTGTCTGAAGATGGTAACAATGCTGTTACCGAAACGTCACACACTATTTATTTATTTGGATTTGGTCTTATTACCTTGTGTTTACAAACCAGGAATAAAGTGCAGCTTCCTTTATAACAAAGCAGGGATATTCCCAACTCTAGCCCATTGAAACACACACTAGGCTTATGGACGTCATTTAAACAACAAACTACTGCTATTATGAACCTAATTCCAAGCCCCAAAATCTCAGCTATAGTTAGTCTGTCTTACTTATTCCAGTACATGTGGTCATGTGATGGTCGGTGGAAGGCTGGTTAAACCGTTTGGTTTTCGACCACTAGGACCCGGGTTCGATTCCCGCATTGGACACTTTTTTTCTGTTTAAAAAAAAAAAATGCTCCAATGGCCCCCGATTCTTGCAAAAGTCCAACCCCACCAGCGAGTGCAAGTAACCAAACCGGGCTCTGGCACATTTGTAAGTGCAAAGTCGAACTGCTTTTCACATGTGTAGACATGTGGTGCACTTACAGTAAAAGCAGTCGCTAACTACCCACCATGATTATCATGGCCTGTACCACGTGTACTAGGGATAAGCAAAAAAAAAAAAATGTGATAATCATGGTGGGTAGTTAGAGATTTATATTTATACTGTAAGTTGCATCCCACATGCCTACACAGGTAGAAATCAGTTTGACTTTTTCACTTACAATGTGCTAGAGCCCTGTTTGTACTCTGTGGTAGGGTTGGACTTAATGCACAAGAATCGGGAGGGGGGGATTGAAGCATGAAAAAGTCCCCAATGCGGGATTCGATTCCAGATTTAGTTGTTGTTTCTTATCCCCTTGTACAAAGATTACACAAATTTAGATTACAAAAGCTGTTTAATGATAAGCAGTAGCATTCTGCATAATGGGTAATGCATCATCCAAATTTAGTGATTGTCATAAAATCAAAAATGTGTATTACCAACCCCTCCCAGCTCTAGTTTATCAAATTTTTAATCCAATCAATGTTCGCTATAGGAAGGTGCAAAGGCTAAGCTACATTTAGGGAAAGTGGGGTTGATTTCATTGTTATTTTCTATCTTCAATGGCTTATTCTAAATCTTGTTGTTTGATGCTGTCTATTTCTGAGATTCAGGGCTCCTCCAGGGTTCACTCTACAGTACCAGCTGTGCTTAATGGTGTCCTATAGTGAGAGTTTTTTTTTTTTTGCTTATCCCTAGTACACATGGTACAGGCCATGATAATCATGGTGGGTAGAAGTAGGCGACTGCTTTTACTGTAAGTGCACCACATGTCTACATATGTGAAAAGCAGTTCGACTTTTCACTTACAAATGTGCCAGAGCCTCGTTTGGTTACTTGCACTCGCTGGTGGGGATGGACTTTTGCAAGAATCGGGAGCATTTTTTTTTTTAAATCAGAAAAAAGTGCCCAATGCGGGAATTGAACCCGGGTCGTAGCGGTCGAAAGCCAACAGTTTAGACCATCCTTCCATCGACCCCCCATAGTTAGAGTGTCCAATCATGGAGTATGTTGTACTAGTACCACAGGTCCCAGATGTTCCATTCAGATAGAGGACAATGGAGGAACTCACTTGGCTGAGGATACTCTTGATGAGATCTTTGATGGTGGGATCCCCATGCCAGAGGAAGGAGTACAGGATGGAAGCCAGAGCTCCTCCCTTCTCATCTGTCACATCCACAGTCAGCTCAGACATCTCTCTATCTCTCAGGCTGTATCTTAAAGCCATTCATAATTACATCTATACACAGTAGAACAACCTCTCTTCAAAGGACAACACCCTGCAACCCCAAAACACATTATTGACTAGAAAATAAAAAGGCATATATTGGATTTAATAAAATATTTATTTTGCCAATATTTCGGCTGGCTGAACGCCAACCTTTATCGAGGCATTGCATCTTTGTATACAAAGATGCAATGCCTCGATAAAGGTTGGCGTTCAGCCAGCCGAAATATTGGCAAAATAAATATTTTATTAAATCCAATATATGCCTTTTTATTATCTAATGAATTAAATATGGATTATTCTATCTTTTCAAAACATTATCGACTGTATTGACTCATCCATTGATGAGCTCTACTCATCCCCCTCAGACACCATCAACAAGCTTTACAAGCTTGATACCTTAATATGATTGAGTGGAGATAAGAAAGAAGAAAAGGCAACACCTAGTAGCAGAACCAAAGTGTCCTTTATGGAAGGTTGTCATCTTACCACAGAGTACCTAAATAGTTTTTAAAAAGTCATTTTGATGATGAAAACTGTCCTTTGTAGAGAGGTGACCTCTAGCAAGAGTGTTCTCTCATAGAGGTTCATTATAAACACAAGGTAATAAGACCAAATCCAAATAAATAAATAGTGTGTGACGTTTCGGTAACAGTGTTGTTACCATCTTCAGACAAAAGTACTGAAACACTGTTACCGAAATGTCACACACTATTTATTTGGATTTGATCTTATTACTTTATTTTATAATCTATAATCCAAATTGTGCCTTATCAAGTTCTACTGTATTTGGGGGATTGAAAATATATTGAATTATAAATTTTTTGTTTGGGGTGCTGAACGCCAACCTTTTTGTCAAGGTACAACAATGCATTTATTTTGTAGAAACAAACTCACATATGGCCAAATACTATTCCATAGGCTACCACATTACTTCATAGTTTTATTAATATGTTGTTTCATGTCTCATAATAATATTTCCACCTGCATATTTCCCCAATATGTAAATATATTTCAAACGTTTCTTTGAAATTTTGTAATAGATAACCTTAAATAAATGTTAATATTATATGTATAATTAAAATATGCAAATATATATCCTAAAGGTGTTGGTTTTTAATTCATTTTTGTGTTACTCCCATTGAAGGGCTGATAAACCCAAAAGCTTGTGAGTTAATAAAAAGTGATAAAGAAATTTATTCCCGAATGGATCTTTGATTTTTAAAATTGAGAATAAGAGATTAATATAAATTATAAAAATTATATAAATATATAGACACGTAGATAAACTAAAAATGTATTTAAAGTAATTTATAATAACTTTGTGCTGAAAATCACATGGGTGATACGTAGAGAAGCTAGGTGGAGTAGACCACCTACCTCGGCAGGCATCTACCAGACACGCCAGCGTCCGCAGCCGTGTGAAGGGCTCCAGCGTACACACCAGCAGCCTGCGTAGGGTGAGTGACCGGCCATTCTCTACCTCCATCTGCCAGCACACCAGTCTTTTTTATTATCCCTAGTACACGTGGTATAGGCCATAATAATCATGATGGGTAGAAGTTAGCGATTGCTTTTACTGTAAGTACACCACATGTCTACACATGTGAAAAGCAGTTCGACTCTGCATTTACAAATGTGCCAGAGCCCCGTTTGGTTACTTGCATTCGCTGGTGGGGTTGGACTTTTGCAAGAATCGGGGGCCATTAGAGCATTTTTTTTTTTTTATCAGAAAAAAGTGTCAAATGTGGGAATCAAATCCGGGTCGTAGCGGTCGAAAACCAATGGTTTAGACCATCCTTCCACCGACCCCCAGTCTACTGTTGTAACTCTCTGGACAATAATGAAAGTAAGACCCGATTTGTGAAAGAATAGAATGAAAAGGCATCTATTGATGGTGCCACTACACTACCCAAGGAATGCAGTTAGGTCAAACTACCA
>CP092865.1:148024373-148127056 GCA_030710605.1 Cordylochernes scorpioides | reverse complement strand
TAATTTGGTAAAAATGACAATTTTGGTGATGAAAACTGTCCTTTGTAGAGAGGTGTCCTCTTACTGGAGAACAGCTATTTGGTAAAAATGACAATTTTGATTATGAAAACTGTCCTTTGTAGAGAGGTGTCCTCTTTCTGGAGAACAGCTATTTTGGTAAAAATTACAATTTTGATGATGAAAACTGTCCTTTGTAGAGAGGTGTCCTCTTACTGGAGAACAGCTATTTGGTAAAATGACAATTTTGGTGATGAAAAACTGTCCTTTGTAGAGAAGTGTCCTCTTACTGGAGAACAGCTATTTGGTAAAAATAGTAATTTTGGTAATGAAAACTGTCCTTTGTAGAGAGGTGTCCTCTTACTGGAGAACAGCTATTTGGTAAAAATGACAATTTTTGTGATGAAAACTGTCCTTTGTAGAGAGATGTACTCTTACTGGAGAACAGCTATTTATTAAAAATGACAATTTTGATGATGAAAACTGTCCTTTGTAGAGAGATGTATCCTCTTACTGGAGAACAGCTATTTGTTAAAAATGACAATTTTGGTGATGAAAACTGTCCTTTGTAGAGAAGTGTCCTCTTACTGGAGAACAGCTATTTGGTAAAAATGACAATTTTGGTGATGAAAAGTGTCCTTTGTAGAGAGATGTACTCTTACTGGAGAACAGCTATTTATTAAAAATGACAATTTTGATGATGAAAACTGTCCTTTGTAGAGAGGTGTACTCTTACTGGAGAACAGCTATTTGGTAAAAATAGTAATTTTGGTAATGAAAACTGTCCTTTGTAGAGAGGTGTCCTCTTACTGGAGAACAGCTATTTGTTAAAAATGGTAATTTTGGTGATGAAAACTGTCCTTTGTAGAGAGGTGTCCGCTTACTGGAGAACCGCTATTTAGGTAAAAATGACAATTTTGATGATGAAAACTGTCCTTTGTAGAGAGGTGTAATCTGGAGAGAGAGTCCTCTCATGGAGGTTCTATTGTATATCTATTTCTGCAGGTTTGGTCTTCAATGTAACCAGTGTATAAACTAGATGAAAAACTACATTAGAATTGATCTTGGAGTCAACATGATGATCTTGGCTCAATTTGGGTTTATACCTTTGGAGGATTCTACCCTCCACTTGAGATATTCCACTGCACTTCTGCAGTTGTTGGGTTGAAAATGTGGAGTTTACCAATATTGATAACTCTGTAGAAACCTTATTTTAACTCAATTAACTCCGCCTTTGCTGGTCCCAAGCCCGGATAGAGGGGGAGCAGTAATAAGCTCGTTAAAAAACCTGGGCTCAGCTGGCCTGGCTGATAGTACCCTATAGGACTCCTGATCCAGGGATACAGTATAAGTTTGTACTCCATGTTAGGAGCAGCTGCACATGGCAATGTTCCTCATGTCAGAGGCGGCCATTTCTTTTGGAGCTAAGTTGGCCTGCTACTGAGTAGAGCTCCCAGTCTTAATGACAGAGGCAGACGCATTCTACTTCACCCAATCATGATGGTTGTCAAACAGACACCAGCCAACGTGTCCTTTAAAGAGAGGTATCTTCTTATCAGAAAACATGATTAAAAATGGTTATTTTGTCATGAAAACTGTCCTTGTGTAGAAAGATGACCTCTAGCAAGAGTGTCTGCTCATGGAGGTTCTACTGTATTTGAATTTTATTTATTTGTGAGTAACTGTGGCTCCTGGAGAATATTATTGATGAGGTTTCAGTAGACGATTGTATTATTCTGTCTTAGGTATACTCATTATAAACAAAAATAGTTCCATTTATAAATCACAACCTATCTTCAACTATTTATTTAGTTAACCCAGGTTCTCCTGGAGCTTATAGAAATCGACAACTACTCGGACTGTGCTTCTGACATCTATGTCTTCTTGCAAAGATAGAGGCTGCCTGGCCGGCATTCATAGTTCTTCAAATTAAATATACTTCAGCCAGTAAATCTTTTTTATTATCTCGACATTTCGACAAAAATCTTTTGTCCTCGTCAGGAGCGAACAAAAATTAAAACATTTGGCAAAGCGTTAGAAATTATTTTGTATACATATTTTTGTCGAAACGTCGAGACAATAAACAGATTCACTGGCTGAAGTGTCTTTATTTGAAGAACTATGTCTTCTTGGTTTTATTCAAAATGTCAGTGGAAGTCCAATATGAGCCAGGCAGATTTATTTCTTGGTAGATTCTCTAGGGATGTGTTTGGTGTTTATATTTTTATAATTAAGTAATGAGATTTGTATAAATTGTTTATTAAACTTTATATGGATCTTTTTACATCATGTTGTTTACATTCTACTTCTTTGTTTTTATTTCTAATCATGATATAAATGTTTATTCACAGATTAATAGGATATATAAATATATATTTAGTCCCAAACAGGACTTAGGTTGGTGATCCCTAAGAGGGTGGCTGTCAACTTAAACTAACCAATTTCTTAAAACTTCTGCAGAAAAGGTTTTATTTTCTCAAATTTTCTACAAAAATATTTTGTCAAAAGGAAAAATAAAGCATTTGGCAAGGCTGTCGACGACAAATGAAGACAAATATTTTTTGTCAAATCATCAAGAACATAAAACCTTATAAAATATGAATGTTGGCCAGGCAACCTCTATTTTCGATATAAACTAACAAAGCTTACACTAAACGAACCTAACCTATTAATATACTCCGAAGCACATTTAGCTCCGGTGGACTGTAGAGAAATGGGAATCTTTCCCAAAATATATATATATAGTTTTATTTTAAAATACTCTACTAAAATATGTATTTTTATTATAAATAATAAATATAAATGAATAAAAAATCAAATTATTTTGTCGAAACTGTAACATTAACTCGTGTATAACGTTTCAATTACAATTTACAACGCCGCCTACGAAAGTTGTTGCTTATTGCGAACGTTCAACTATAATAATCAATCTATTTTTGAAATATTTGAATAGTTAAGAAAATCAAATTTTTTATCGAATATATAAATAATTTAACAAAACAAAACTTACCTTCTTCAGACATGGTTCACACAAAAATGAGTGGAGTTGCGGGAAGGTAGGTTAAAGCGAAACTCAAGTTTGTCACTTTTTGTTTAGTTACTTATGTAATAATATATTGCGCATTAGTAGATTTTCAAAATTAAAATTGGACTTAGCTGCATTTGATATTTTATTTGAAACAATTCGTTCTAGCTCTTTATATTTTATATAATAATTTATTATTTAGATTTTATCTATTATAAAACTTCAAAATGATCAAATGGCTTTAAATTTTCGGATTTTATTATTTCATTTTTTTTTTTACATCCTCTATTAAACTCTTAAGAAGGTTTTGCACATTGATAAAAATTTCAAATTAATAACATTTTATACTTTACTAATATCATTTTTATTTTTGATCGTTATTTTCGACTTTATTTTTTTATCTTGATTATTATACTAAATATATTTTTAGTTTTAATAGAAAAATATTTTAATTCAATTGAAATCTGTCTATTTTAAACATTTGTATAGTTTTTGCACTCATAAGACAACATTTTATACATTAATGACAGCATTTGACACTTTAATAACATTTTTAAACACTTTATAGTTTTTTTAATTTAATTTATTAATCAATCAGGGGCGATATTGATATAGGCTTAGCAAAATACGATGTTTCCTTTTTAAGGATTTCTAGTTGTTTTTGTACTCACGTATGTTGTAGTTACGAGGACATCCCTTTAGATAAAAACAAATATATATTTATTTAAGGAACGACTTGTTCCAATACATATATTGTTAAAACAAGCTAGCGATAAACATAACAGAAAAGGTTGAAGGTAGAAGTTGGAAGTGGCGTCATAGTAGTGACGTAGCATCGATGATGATTAAAGTCAAAGTTTGCGTAACAATTCCCTCCTTACTTTGTCTTTATTCCCACGATGCTGAGGTTCTCCAGGTGTTTCTTCATCTGGTCTCGGGATAGGTCCTTTGTGAAGATATCCGCCTCCAGGTCCTGGGATGGCTTGTACAGAAGGCAGATGTCTCTGGATTCATAACAGCCTCTCAAGAAGTGGTACTTTCTGTTTATATGTCTACAGCGACTGCTTTGTTTAGGGCTGGAGATCCAGTTGATCAATGACTGACTGTCTGTATAGCTCGCAGTTGGTTTTTCCATGAAATTCCATTCTTCCAGCTCCTGTAACAGGTTTATTATCCACTTGATTTGACAGCAGCTTTCACAAGCAGCTATCATTTCCGCTTCCATTGTGAAGAAGGCGACGAGTGGTTGTTTACTACTTTTCCAGTCTATAGTTGCTTCGCCGAGCTTCAATACATATCCGCCGTAAGATTTTCCATCATGAGTGGTCGACCAGCTGGCATCGGTGTAGGACTTCAGGATTCCAGTCTTTCCTCTTTCAAATTTCACTCCCAGGTCAATTGTTCCTCGTAGGTATCTCATCACTCTTTTGATTGCTGTCCAGTGCATCTGTTTTGGTTGTCTGGAGTACTGTGAAAGTTTGCTAGTGATGTAAGCGATGTCGGGTCTGGTGGTAACAGCTAGAAACATTAGCATTCCAAGGGCTTCTTGGTAAGTGTGCTGATCGCAATTGTCATCTTCAATATGATTGTCCAAATTGATTTCTTTGGAACCTGGTGTTGGAACTTCCTTACAATTTTCCAGTCCATATTTCTGCAATATTTGTTGTACATAGTGGCTTTGCTGTAGCGAAATTCCCTCCTTGTCTTGTGTGATCTTGATTCCCAAAAACATGTCTTTATATGTTACATCCTTTATTTCCAGGTGATGTCTCAATTTATTGATGAATCTGTTTGAGGTATCTTCAGAATCTGAGACAGTGATAAAGTCATCAACATATATCCCTACATAGAAGTATTTGTCTTCATTCTTCCATTTAAATAGGCAAGGATCAGATTTAAGTTTTTCCAGTCCACAGTCATGAAGTACTTGACTGAATTTCTCATTCCACGATCTTCCAGATTGAGGTAGACTGTAAATACTTTTGTTGAGTTTGCAAACTTTGTTTCTGTCTTGGACAAATCCAGCAGGTTGTTCCATGAATATTGTATTTTCAATATTTCCATTTAGATAGGCTGCTTTCACATCAAATAGTTTAATGACTGAACCTTTTGTTGCTGCCATTGACAAAATAGTCCTGAGGGTGGCATTTTTAATTACAGGGCTGAAACTTTCATTGTAATCTCTTCCTGGGATTTGGTTGTATCCCATTGCAACAAGTCTAGCTTTGTAAGTTTTGTTTTTGTTTTCTTGGTCTTTAGATATTTTGAACACCCATTTACTTTTGACAACTTTAGCGTTTACAGGTCTAGGTACCAGTTCCCATACTTGATGTGAGTACATGTTCTGTATTTCCTCAAGCATTGCGTTCTCCCAATGTTTCTTGTCTTCGCATGCGATGGCTTCATCATAGTCTTTCGGAATGGTTTCATTCGTAGCCATCCGTTGCTTCTTGGGGTGTACGGTTGTAGTTAGATCATGTTTAATTCCTTTGGATTCTATGAAGGTTTCAAGATTTTTATTGATAAATTCTGTTCCGTTATCTGTTCTAAGTCGTTTTAGTTTTGAGTTCAGCTCGTTTTCTCTCTTTACAATAAACTTCTTCAAAACTTCTGCTGCTGAGAGTTTATCTTTGAGAAATTCTACAAATATTCTCCTAGAAAATCCATCTACGATGGTCAAGAAATATTTACTTCCGCCCAAGGAGTTTATTCTCATTGGACCACAGAGATCGACATAAATGGCTTCAAAGGGGTAGCTTTCCTGATTGCTATCCGTGTGAACATAGGGTACTTTGGTCATTTTTCCCAAGGAGCAAGCATCGCATTGATCAAGGGTACCATTTATAGAGTCCAAGCCTTTTAGAAGATTGTTCTTCAAAATCAGGTCTAATTTGTTGTCACTAGGATGTCCTAACCTTCTGTGCCATGCAGTCCTAGAATTGTCCTTTGAAATCAAGCAATGTTCGTTTGGAACATGAGTTGCTTCAGGTAAACGTGATAGGTTCAATGTGTACATGTTACCATCAAAGTTGCCTGTACCTATTAGCTTGTCATCAGAAGAGTATATGTATGCTCCTTCAGAATTCAAAAGAACAGAGTTCCCTCTTCTTACTACGCTTGGAATGGACATTAGATTTCCTTTCAGGTGTGGTACATGGAGGACATTATGTAGGGTTACAGCGTTGTTAAGTTTGTCCCTTACCTTGTACAGTAGCTTGGATTGATCCTGATGAGGCAGATTCGATGTGTCTCCCTTCTTCCGCCACTTGTATGCTTCTTCTCTCCTCCGTCTTGTGCTCTATCCATTCACCATGGGAAGTCATGTGGCTTGTGCACGCAGAATCAATTATCCACACGTCCTGAGTTGTCGGGCGTTCCTCCCTTGTTATTACATGTAGTGCGTATTCTGAAGTGGAGTTTCTTCGTTGGGATGGTTCCTCCGTTCGTTCTTGGATTGCTGATCTGGCTGTGTCTTTGTTTTGTTTTGGTCCTTTATGGTAGTTCCTTGTACTGGCCATGTTATTTTTGTTTGTTGTATTCTTTTGATTTCCTTTGATGTTAGGGTTGAACCAACAGTCTTTCTTGAAATGTCCTTTTCTTTTGAAATGTAGCATGACTTTCCTTTGAATTGGTTGCCTGATGATCTGATAGCATTTTCATGATTTTTGCTTCTGTCCTGTCTTTTCTTCTCGAAATCCAGTAGAACTTGTCTCAAGTCTGGTAAGGAGATTCCTCTGTTTATTGACAGTGCTGCTGTGATCGTGTCAAAGTTAGGTGTGAGTCCTTCAACAATGTATTGTACAAGTTCTCTTTCTGTTACAGTCTTTCCTAGCTGGGTGATCTCTTGTGCCAGTTTCTGTGCTCGTACAATATACATGTTAACATTTTCATTTGGGTTCAATTTTAGTCTGGCTAGATCCAACATTAGGTCTATCCTTTTATTTTCTAGAGATCCTTCAAACCTTTTCTTTATGTCGTACCAAATTCTTTTGGCCCTTTTATCGCCTCGAAAGATGATTGTTAAGTCATCCGAAAGTGACAATATTATTAGGCTGTATGCTTCCCGATTCTTTTTCTTCCAAATATCATATTCTAGTTTATTATTTGTAAAATCTGGCTCGTCATTAACAATTACGTCCTCGAAGAGATCTTTTGAATCTAGAATTGCTTCCATTTTCATGGACCACGTTGCATAGTTGTTTTCTCTTAATTGTTCGATTTTTGCTAAGTTATGGGTATCCATTTTCATTCAACTTTTTATTTTCTAAATTGGCGGTTAGTCCAATTATTTAATTTCTTTTGGATTTAAATGGATCAATTGGCGGTTAGTCCAATTCGCGCGCCCAAACCACGCTCTGCTACCAAATCGATATAGGCTTAGCAAAATACGATGTTTCCTTTTTAAGGATTTCTAGTTGTTTTTGTACTCACGTATGTTGTAGTCACGAGGACATCCCTTTAGATAAAAACAAATATATATTTATTTAAGGAACGACTTGTTCCAATACATATATTGTTAAAACAAGCTAGCGATAAACATAACAGAAAAGGTTGAAGGTAGAAGTTGGAAGTGGCGTCATAGTAGTGACGTAGCATCGATGATGATTAAAGTCAAAGTTTGAGTAACAGATATTGAAATATTTGCGCCTAATACAGAGGAAACAAAACAGCAAAAACAAATAATACTAGATAGTTTGTGATAGTTATTTATAATCCAAGTTTCTGGAGCGTATTTGCGAGTTATGTAGCTTCAGGAACCTGCGTTAACCAAATAAAAATAATTTGATTCTTTAAAATTTATAAAATAAATACTTTAATCTCTATATATATAAAATCGAATGTCTGTCTGTCTGTACTCTATAGATTCAAAAACCATACATCCAATCGCCGTGAAATTTTGGGATATTATTAGGTATATCCCGGGAAGGTTTTTGAAAAATAATTTCTTGAATATCTTGAATATCCTTGGAGTTATTTGCAGATTTGTAGATTTAACTAAATGATGATGATTATTTATCAAAAGTAAGATTTTCTACCTATTAATTGCGCACATGTCAAGGTTAGTTTTATCATTTATCTACAACATATATATTGGGAGAATAGATATATTGATGATTTTGTAATGTAGAAAATTAGGAAAGTCAAAATTCAGGATGACACGGCAATTTATTTGAGACAAGAATAATGATACAATTCCAAGGTAAGATACTATTCCTTTAACTTCCACTTACCGAGGGAACCAATTAATATTGATTTTATTCAACTTATCGAGTATTTTTCAAGGGACGGGAAAAAATGTTCACTTTATCGAGAGATTCAAATTTACGAGTTTCAAATTGTTTTAAACAAATACTCTTTATTTGTCCGGATAAAACTATATAATCAAAAGTCGTTTTAGGTAACAAGACTATCCCTATTCTCCTCTTGCTCGACTGGCACACACGCTCTATATATAGCTGGCACAAATAGGTTATAACAACTATGCAAATCGTGCCAAACATGCCACGAGCAAATATGCAAATATATATATTTTTAATAAGTTTATTATCTTAAAGATTATTTATCAAAAGTAAGATTTTCTAACTATTAATTGCGCAAAAGTCAAAGTTAGTTTTATAATTTATCTACAACATATATATTAGGAGAATAGATAAAATGATGATTTTGTAATGTAGAAAATTAGGAAAGACAAAATTCAGGATGACACGGCAATTTATTTGAGACAAGAATAATGATACAATTCCAAGGCAAGATACTATTCCCTTAACTTCCAAATATCGAGGGAACCAATTAATATTGCTTTTATTCAACTCATCGAGTATTTTTCAAGGGACCTGGAAAAAAATGTTCACTAGATAAAATGATGATTTTGTATGTAGAAAATCAGGAAAGACAAAATTCAGGATGACACGGCAATTTATCTGAGACAAGAATAATGATACAATTCCAAGGCAAGATACTATTCCTTTAACTTCCAATTACCGAGGGAACCAAATAATATTGATTTTATTCAACTTATCGAGTATTTTTCAAGGGACCAGGGAAAAATGTTCACTTTATCGAGAGATTCAAATTTACGAGTTTCAAATTATCAAAATATATCTATCATTTTTTACATATGTTATATTCAAATGACATTTATGTAGGGATAATTTTATTGTTAATTTTCATTTTGATGTATTGTATACATTTGATCATTAATAAATTATTATTTAGGTATTAAAACTGCCTTTTTGTTCAAAGACAGCAACGTTTGAACGGGTACAGCTAGGTACATAAGGAACATAAAGTTATCTTGCCAAGTTTCCTTTGTCTCACTGCTTTGTTCTTATGCATACCTCTGGTGAATCCTGTATAGGGTCAGTGACCCTAAATAAAGGCTTTTTGTTGTTGTTGTAGTTATATTGCAAAGTATAGATTCATTATGGATTGGATGTTTTCTAGAATTGTTTTAACAAATGTTCGTTAGACAAACCTTTACTCTGGTAAAAACTGGAATTATATTATCATTAATATCATAATATTATGTGTGTTCTGGAATATTATTATCATTAATATTATAATATTATGTGTGTTCGGAATATTATTATCATTAATATCATAATATTATCAATAATATTCGTTAGGCAAACTTTAAAACCCAGCGAAGCTGGGTACATCCGCTAGTTTTAGTATAAATATTTTTATTTTATATTGAAATTGGTTTTAATACTATACTTTTGTTATGTTGATATCAGTTTCGATTTTAAAAGGACATTTTTGATTCAAAAAATGACATTTAACACTCTTTGTATATGAGAAATTCGAAACTATTATAGATGCTTATGATTCTTCTAAAATAAAACAATTTTCTACTGCCCTTACTGTAATGAAAAATTAATGGGAGGGCCTGGCTCATCAGTGGTGAACCCTCCCAGCGGTTTCGCCAGTTTAATCTTCCATAACGTTGTTATAATGCATTTTTTTTTGGTTTTCCTTTTAGACTGTTACTGAAGTTAGACTCTTGGAATGAAAATTTTAAATGAACTATGGACATAAGCTTTGAGGACAGTATAAATACATACAATTATTATCCCTATATATAGTCACGACCGTCTTTCTTCATCGGCCTCTGTCACGGATGCGCGCGCACAGGGAGGTCACATGCTCGCCGGCAGCCAATAAAATAAAAAATAAAAACTCCCTCGAGCCTGATTTGAACCAGCGACCTAAGGATCACCGTTGTAACATCTACAGTCCTCCGCTCTGCCAACTGAGCTATCGAGGGATACAAACTGTATGAATAAGTTTACCTTATAAAGTCAACTAATCCTATTTCTACACAAATATATTATATCAACATATATAGTCATGACCGTCTTTCCTCAATTCCTCATGTCACGGATGCGCGCGCATCATCATTATGATCATTATCATTATCTAATGATAATAATAATTATTATTATTATATTATTATTATTATTATTTTATTATTTTATTATCATCAACATATATAGTCACGACCGTCTTTCCTCAATTCCTCAATTCCTCATGTCACGGATGCGCGCGCATCATTATGATCATTATCATTATCTAATGATAATAATAATAATAATTATTATTATTATATTATTATTATTATTTTATTATTTTATTATTAATATATATATAGTCACGACCGTCTTTCCTCAATTCCTCATGTCACGGATGCGCGCGCATCATCATTATGATCATTATCTTCTATAGAAGCTTCTATCTTTATAATTATGTATATTTACAAAAAGTCAATTCGCTCGCGCCTCTAGCGGTGAAAATGAGGGGTAATACCAGCTGACCTAATGTACATGTAAAGTTTGGAGCGGGACGTTTCACAAGAGTGACATCCACGGCTCCAATTTATATTTGTAACAAATAGTATTGGAATAAAAACATTCAATCGGGTAAAACACGGGCGTTGCCCGGGTCATTCGTCTAGTATATATATAGTCACGAGAGTCTTTCCTGATCAGTCAGTCATTGGCCGGCCGCCTCTGTCACGGATGCGCGCGCACAGGGAGGTCACGTGCTCGCCGGCAGGAAGGGGGGCATTACGTCACTCAAGGTCACCTACGCGCCAACGATGACACGTGATCGTAGCCGTCCAATAGGAGGGCGCCGGCCATCTGTGACAGAGGCGGCCTATGACTGATTGATTAGGATTAGGATATGCATTTATTTAAGGCGCCAATTTATAATTGTAACAAATAGTATTTGAATAAAAACATTCAATCGGGTAAAACACGGGTTCGGCTAGTATATATATATTAAAATACCCATTCCAAAAGTCTAACATCAGTATCAGTATAAAAGGAAAACCAAAAAATAAAACAGCGGCATGGTATAGAAAACTGGCTACACCTCTGAGAAGGTTCATCACTGATGAGCCAGGCCCTTCTAATAATTTTTCATTACAGTAAGGGCAGTAGATAATTGTTTAATTTTTAAAAGAATCATACGCGTCTATAATAGTACTCAATGTAAATGTTTTAAGCCTTAAAGTTTAATCTAGAAATTTTATGCTACACACACACAATAGTTATTATATATATATATATATATCATAGCGAAGCATTTTCAATTTTACACTAGTATTAACAGAGTATTATATTTTATGTTTATATTTTACTACTCTGTAAACTTCCCTTATTCCTTACCTTTTGTTTATCCTTCATAGTTTGTTCTTGCCTGAAATAAATTGCTGTCTCATCCCGAAGTTGGTCTTCCCTAATTTTCTACGTGGCATTTTGGTGGAGATGCTGGGTAAGTTAGGGAAGACAAACTGAAAATAGCCGAAAAGAATTTGAAGCCATGAGTGCTATGAGCTACATTTTTAGAGACTGGCTCCAGGATTCCACCGCCATGTCAAAGCCAAGACTTCCCTCCAAGATGACTATGTCCCTATAGACGATATGACGCAAAGCCGCTCTTCACGCCGCAAGAAAAAGGACGCAAAGGTACTGTTGTGATATGTGATGGATTATCATATACTATGAATTTTGTCTATTTGATATGTTGTAACTATTTTCATGTAAATATTATTTTATCTTTCAACGCTATGCAAATCCATGGCGATCTTTCAATATGTAAAACTCCTCGCTGTATAAAAGAGAACTATTTGATGGTGAAATAAATTCTTTCAACCGGACAATGAGTGGTTGTCACCTCTAGTATACATAATGTAAATCATAACATGGCGCAGCCGACAGCCGATATTTTGTTTTTAAGCTTTGTCTAGGTCTCTAAAAGAAAAGAGCAGAATTAGAAAACATGGAAAATATAAAGCCACCTGCCGAATTTGTGCCATATAATGGTGAGAAGAAATGGGAAACTTGGCGTGAAGCATTTGAAATCTTTTCTATAGCTGCAGACTTGGAGAGCATGCCATTGGTACGTCAACGAGCCATTTTGAAACATATTTTCGGTGAAAAAACGGTGTCGATATATAAAACATTCAGAGTAACAGAAAATGAAGCTTACCCAGGTATTAAAGAGATGCTCGACATGTTGTCAAAACATTTCAAACCCTTTAAAAATATAATACAAATTAGAAACAATTTTTTCACAAGCGTACAAAAGAAAGGGCAAGGTATAACTGAATTCGTTACGGAATTAAAACAACTCGCCCAGGAATGTGAATTCGAGGAATTTGCTGAATCTCTCATCAGGGATCGTTTCATAATTGGAATGATAGATCAGGAAGTAAAAAAGAAGTTGTTGGAAGATCCTCAGTTGACCCTACCAAAAGCAATTTCTGTAGCCACGATTGCCGAATCTGTTTGCGTACAAATAGCGTCATGGGAAGAAAAACAGGCCATGATTGAAAAGATTAACAAAAATACCTGGGAGAAAAATAGAAGTCGAGTAGAAAAAGCTAAAGCAGGACCCAGTATTGCAAACACTAGAAATGAATGCAAGTGGTGTGGACAGCAACACACATATGGTAATTGCCCAGCATACAGAAAGACCTGTAACGCATGCGGGAAATTAAACCATTTCGCAGCAGTTTGTAGGACCAGACGCATAAGAAACCTTATAGCGGAAAATGAAGGCGACGAATCCTTCGAAGGAGGTATCAATGTAAATAAGGTTCTTGTTAAGACCGTTCGGTCGGACAAATGGTCCGCTGTGATAAGTATAAATGGCAACAAGACGTCTGTACATTTGGATACTGGTGCGCAGATTAATGTGCTTCCTCAGAAAGTGATAAGCTTGTGGCCAGCAAAGCCAATAATCAAGCCCACGTCGTTAAAGGAATATGCATATGGACATTCGGAATTACCTATCGTGGGGAAATGTGAAGTGTTATGCCAATATGGTGAAAAGAAAAGCTTGTGTGAATTTATTATTGCTGATGTCGATGCGCAGACACTCATCACAGGCGACACTTGCGAGAAGCTTGATATTTTGAAACGAATCAATCAAATAAACTCGCATGAAATGATTTTACATGATCAAACGAAAAAAATACTCGAACAATTTCATGAGGTGTTTCAAGGAGTTGGAGTGATAAACTCTGAATGTAAAATGTATACAAAACCTGAGTATCCGCCTGTACGTGCCCTTCCAAGACGCATCCCGGCAAGCCTAGGAAATGAAGTTCAGTCCGAATTGGAAAAGATGGTAAAACAAGGAATAATTACGAAGATTTATCATGAAACAGAGTGGTCTCACCCTATGGTCGTAGTGAAGAAAAAATCGGGCCAAATTAGAATATGTTTGGATCCACGCAAATTGAATCAGGCCCTGGTGAGAAGACACTTCCAGACTCCGGCTCCATCTGAATTATTACATCAGAATCCCAAGGCTGATTATTATACCGTGCTAGATGTAAAATCGGCCTATTGGCATGTTCCGGTTGCCAACGAATGCAGAGATCTGTTGGTGATGGCTACACCATTCGGAAAGTTCAGATATAACCGATTACCATTTGGTTTGAATATATCGGCGCAAATATTCGTGGAAATGATGACAAATATTTTTAAGAACAGTTTTCGGAACGTCACATATGTAGATGACTTGCTGATATACGCAGATATCATTGAAGAACATAATGAAAAATTGAAAGGTATACTAGAAATAGCAAGGAGAAACAATATCAAATTCGACTTGACTAAAGCTCAAATATGCAAAAAGGAGGTTAGTTTTTTGGGCCACATTATTTCGAAAAATGGAATTGATCCAGAGCCAAATAAGGTCGACAAAGTGATCAACCTCAAAAAGCCAGAAGATAAAAAGTCGCTTCAGAGAGTCATGGGTCTTTACAACTATTTAGGAAAATTTATTCCGAATCTAGCCGCGTCAACGTCCAACATAAGAGGAATATTTAAAAAGAATGTGGTCTGGCACTGGGGCCCTAGACAATACATCGAATTCCATCACATTAAGGAATGCGTTCGAAACGCTCCTTCGTTGGGCCATTACGACAAAACTAAGACGTTAGTTCTACAATGTGATGCCAGCAAGGATGCTATGGGAGCTGCTCTGCTGCAAGAGAATCGACCGCTGGCGTTTGCATCCGCATCATTCAACGATTCTCAGAAACAGTACTCACAGATTGAAAAAGAATTATTGAGCATTTATTATGGATGCAAAAAGTTCGAATATTTATTATTAGGACACACGTTCATAATCCAGACGGATCATCAGCCTTTATTACCACTTATCCAAAAACCGTTAACTGATATATCGCCTCGACTGCAGAGAATAGTTATGAAACTCTTTGCTTTTGATTTTTAAATTGCAATATCGGCCTGGAAAATGTTTAATTCTCGCAGATACCCTATCCAGGGATACTCATCCCATAGACGAACTCCCAACTCCCTTTCTCGAGGACAGAAGAATGGTCAAATTAATATCTGCCAATATCTCGGACGAAAAACTGATTACTCTACAGAAGGATACCCGAAAAAATACAACGCTGTTAAAAATAATCCACTACGTTATTGAAGGGTGGCCAATAAGCAAAAAAGATGTAGATGAAGATGTAAAACCCTATTATGATTTTAGACACCGTATTTACCTATGGAATGAGTTATTATGTGTCGGATCGGCAATAGTGGTTCCTGGAACACAAAGAAACTACATGCTCGAATTATTACATAAATCTCATCAAGGGATATCAGCAATTCAGGGTTTGGCACGTGAATCTCTTTTCTGGCCAGGAATGTCCATGGACATAGCTGAGAGAGTTAAAAGTTGTGACATTTGTCAAAAATACCAGAAATCTAAAACACGGGAGACGTTAAGATCATTTCCAATTCCGGATTATCCTTGGCAGACAGTCTCTATGGACATATTTTATATTGAAAGAAAGCCTCATTTATTAATTGTGGACAGATTTAGTGGTTACCCGGAGGTTTATGCATTAAACCCGCCTACTGCGACCAATGTCAGAAACAAATTAAGAGAGACATTTGCACGATTTGGAATCCCGGAAACTATTATGTCCGACAATGGACCCCGTTCCACTCAGAGATAATGACAGACTTTTGTACAAAATGGGGCATAAGGCAAATTTTCTCAAGTCCACACCTTCATAGATCCAATGGACTGGCAGAAAGGAATATCCAAACAATAAAGACTTTATTGAACAAATGTAAAGATCAAGGATCCGACGCATATCTGGCCCTGCTGACCTACAGAAATACTCCAAAGAATGACCTACCGTCCCCGGCACAACTATGTTTGTCTAGAAGTCTCCGCTGCCTCATCCCAATAATCACCCCGCTATATGGCCCGTGCAAAACCAATCAAAGACATATAGAGAATGCAAAGAAAAGAAGACAAAATTCGATGAAAAGGTATTACGACAGAAGCAGTAAAATCTACCCTAAAGTCAGCGTGGGAGAGGAGGCCTGGTGCCAACTGTCTCCAAAACAGGCATGGACACCAGTGAAGATTACAGCTCACGGGAATTCGCCTCAAAGTTTCAAAGTCGAAACACCATCTGGAAGGGAATTCCTCAGAAATCAACAATTTCTAAGACCAAAAAATGGACCATCCGGAAAAGGGGAATCGCCCTCCTTGGGGACCTCGTTCTCAGGTGAATCGTCTCCAGTAGCGGCGGACTCCAGCAGTTGGCAGAGAACTACTGAAGAGGAGCCAGTCGCAGGACCATCTACAACTCCAATACAACAACAACCAAGTGATGGGATGGCTGTGCCCTCTGAGAACTCATCTGTAATGCCCCGGTTCTCTAGGTTTGGTAGAGAGCTGAAGAAACCACAAAGGCTTGGGTTTTGAGGAAGGGGAAACGTGTTGTGATATGTGATGGATTATCATATACTATGAATTTTGTCTATTTGATATGTTGTAACTATTTTCATGTAAATATTATTTTATCTTTCAACGCTATGCAAATCCATGGCGATCTTTCAATATGTAAAACTCCTCGCTGTATAAAAGAGAACTATTTGATGGTGAAATAAATTCTTTCAACTGGACAATGAGTGGTTGTCACCTCTAGTATACATAATGTAAATCATAACAGGTACTAGGGACAAAGTTCCAAGACTTCGATGGAATCCTTGGCAGAAGAATGTCAGATCCATGTCAGTATCTACAATAATACAAGCTGTGGGTCACAGTTCTCACAGGGAAGGAGCTATGTAGCGAAGCATTTATTATTTTACACTAGTATTAACAGAGTATCATTTTTGTTTATATTTTACTACTCTGTAAACTTTCTTCATTCCTTACCTTTTGTTTATCCTTCATATTCATAGTTTTTTTCTTGCCTTAAAAAAAGTTCTGTCTCATCCTGAAGTTTGTCGTCTTCCCTAATTTTCTACGTGGCAATATTTAGAACCGGGGGGGGGGGGGGGGGGGTGTTCCTGAAGAGCAAAAAGCCAACTACCTGAAGTTATTATATTATATTATCATGTGATATAGCATACATAAATTTTAAGATTTTAAAACTAATTTTCAAGTATAACAACGTTATTTCAAATTATAATATTTTATACTTTTTAAGACCATTTATAATTTAATGACAAAATTTTTCATTTTTAATAGTTACCTTTCATGAAATATTGGTATTTTACATTAAATGTGTGTTGTAATGTGTATGAGTTGTCTGAACAAACTCGCTACGACTTACAAGCTGAACTGAATGTTTATTCAATCTAGCAATCTTCTTATATACAAGATAGAGATAAAAAGGAAATAATTTACATAAGTTTAAAACAATTGACAAATGGAATAATTTTGCATAGCCAACAATAGGTAACAATTATAACACTTAACAAAGGTTATTTACATATCACAACATGTTTCCCCTCTGGTACAACAATTAAAGAATGTCACGAATCTAGACAACCATCAACAATCAGATCAGGCAAATCAAAAGGCGGTTGACATGCCTCCCCTCTGTTTAAAAACCAAATCTTTGTGGTTTTCTTAACTCTCTTCCAAACCTTGAAAACCGGGGCCTTCCGGATGGTTCTGGTGCAATCCCAGCGGATGTAGTCGCGCCTTCCCTCTGGTCAATATTGGTCTCTTCACTTGACCGCTGTATCTGGGCTGTGGATGACTCGCCCATCGTTGGACTGTAGCACTGCGGATGTTGAGCTTCTGGGGAGGCGGTAATTGGTTCTGAAGACAACTGGCTTTTCTCGTAGCCTCCATCCCTTGGCCTAATAAATTGTTGATTTCTTATCAACCTATTTCCCGATGGTGTCACAACTTCAAAGCTCTGAGGAGAATCAGCCTGCGCTGAAATCTTCACCGGTGTCCATGTCTCCCTTGGATGTATTTGACACCATGCATCCTCTCCTACATTGACCTTGGGATAGCTTTTACTATTTCTGTCATACTGCTCTTTCATTGAGCTCTGTCTTTTTCTTTTGGGATTCTCTATACTTCTCCAATTAGTTTGATAGGGTCTATATAGCGGTGTAATTCTGGGGATCTGATTTCTGGTCTTGATGGCCATTGGTTTATTACTTTATGAGGAAGCACATTTATCTGTGCGCCAGTGTCCAAATGTACCGTGGTCTTCTTGCCATTAATTATTATTACCGCGGACCACTTGTCCGACCGAACAGTCTTTACAGCAACCTCATTAAGATTTATCTCGTCACAGGATTCTTCAGCTTCACTTTCCGCTAAGAGATTTCTTATACGTTTTGTTCGGCAAACTACTGAATAATGATTGGTTTTTCCGCATGCATTACATTTCTTCCCATATGCTGGACACTTTCCATACTTGTGTCGTTGTCCACACCACTTACATGGTTCTATTATTCTTTCTCTTCTCGGGTTTATACCGCTTGGTCCTGCTTCTGCATTTTCCATTCGAATTGTATCTTTCACCCAATTACGTTTTTCAATTTTTTCAATCATTTTTTGCTCATTCAACGATGCTACTTGTGAACATGTTGACTCGGAGATCACAGCTATCGAATTTGCCCTTGGTAGTGTCAACTGTGGATCTTCTAACAATTTTCTTTTCACTTCTCGGTCAAATATTCCAATTATAAGGCGATCCCTTATGAGAGATTCTGTTAAATTCTCGAATTCACATTCTTGTGCCAGATGCTTTAATTCTGTGACGAATTCCATGATTCCCTGCTTTTCCTTTTGTACACAGGTAAAAAATGCATTTCTCCTTTGAATCGTATTTTTGAAGGGCTTAAAATGGTTCGTAAGCATATCAAGCATTTCCTTTACATTTGGGTAGGTATCATTTTCACTTATGTGAAATGTTTTGTATATCATCACTGTTTTCTCACCAGCAATATGCTTCAAGATTGCTCGCTGACGCACCAGCGGCATGCTTTCTAAATTTACCGCTATTGCAAAAATTTCAAACGACTCTCTCCAGGTTTCCCATTTTTTCTCGTTGCTGTACGGGACAAATTCCGCCGGCGGCTTGATTCCTTCCATTCTACTCAATGTTGAATTAATATGTTTTAATTCGATACTTTTGTCGGCTGCGTTGTAATGTGTATGAGTTGTCTGAACAAACTCGCTACGACTTACAAGCTGAACTGAATGTTTATTCAATCTAGCAATCTTCTTATATACAAGATAGAGATAAAAAGGAAATAATTTACATAAGTTTAAAACAATTGACAAATGGAATAATTTTGCATAGCCAACAATAGGTAACAATTATAACACTTAACAAAGGTTATTTACATATCACAACAATGTGTACTGCCAATATTTTTCCACTTCTGTTCTATATCGCTTCAAAATGTGCTTGCACGGCTATGGAATCCAATTTATGATCATATTAATCAGTAAATTTACTTACATGGTTGAACCAAATAATCATACAAGCACACATGAATCAATAAATTCAAGCTTTCTCATTCACACAGACAGACAGACTCCTCGTAGTTCAGGATCACTTGGTCCACAATGATCCTGCCGCGTCTTCCAATGGCCTTGTAGGAAGCCAAGTCCAGCTCAATAAAGGCCGTGCAGGTGCCATTTCTGGTCGGAGATCGGTGTGCCACTGGACAGACTTGTCTCCAGGAAGCTGGCTGAGGGCATCGGTGGAAAGGAAGGCCTTGACAATTTCCTCATCCGCGGTTTCCGCTTCCACGTTGAAGAGGCAGATTCTTGGGAGGAATTGCCTTAGTTCCCGGACTTTCAAGCCTTGGAGCTTGTTGTCCAGGGCAGAGCTGACGGCAGGAATGGCCTCTGGAGTGTTTGAGTGCAGCACCAGTTTTCCCCTGGTGCGCAGAGACGCCCAGACGCCTTGGGGAAAAGTGTGGGTAGCGCGGACAGCTTTGAGGATGTCCCGTGGGTCAGCCTGCGGGTTATCTGCAATAACCACGATGTGGGCCGCAGATTTCTCCCCATTGAGGGTGCCTTTGGCAATGGCAGGATTGGGGGCGCGGGAAGATGCAGGCCTGGCTGGAACCAGTGGTTTGGTCCTCTTAGCGGGCGGGTTTGACGCCTCTGGCTGCTTCCTCTTGGTTATAACAGGATCTGGCTTCTTGGGAGCAGGTGCTGTCACAGGGACAGGCCGCGGGGGTGGCAGGCTTGATGAGCTCGGTCTGAGCGCTAGAGTCCTTGCAGGTGGGAGCAGGGCTAGTTGAGTGGTTTGGCAGGTTTTTTTGGGCATTTGGGCATCCATGGCATATAGCCAGGAACCTGGGTTATAAATATGTATTTATATTGATGATGATAACAGTATGACCAGTCAATATCTTCCAACATTCACCATTGTTGAGCCAAGCCCTCTTATTATATTTTCCACTGCATTAAAAAAAATGTTTTTTTAAGAATCCTTCGTGTTTAATGGTTTTATCTTATAAGGGCATAATAAATAGCGTCATGTTTAAAACATTGTTCACATAAATCAAATGTACACACACACATGGATATAACTTTAAAAATATATATAATCAAAGTTTTGAAAATAATCAATTAACATTGAAAAATTGCTTACATTAAAGGTTCAAATTACATAACATAATGGTAACCCAGGCTCCTGGATCAAGAAGTTCAAATTCTGCAATAAAAATAGGTTCAAAAAAATTCTTTCCACAGAATAGTTTGATCTAAGATAATTAAAGTCTCAAATCTGTGACTTTACATTTTTTTCCTCCTTTTGACATAAACATTGCAGCATCTGAGATGTTTTTTAGTTTTTAAAATATATAAGTATACATTTATATAGGACCTATGCTTTTATAATCTACTCAATAACTAATAAGGGTACTCTTATACTTACGGTGAGTATATCTTTTATATTTGGAAATGCATATTAATTTTGCAAAAAAAAAATGTTTACCGGGGTTGAGAATAAATATGAAGTAAATTACAATAGCTTATAACTTAGCATCTTATTGTTAACGTTCATTTAAAAATAATCTTCTTAAATATAGACAAATTATTCAATCATTAAGAGGATTTTACTAATTTAATTTAACTTATAATAACAAAAGTTATATTAAAATTGAATCTATTAAGAAATTAAAACAATAATTACAACATTTTTAGAAGCATTTTCTTTAAAAAAAAGTATTCATAATTGTTATAAAGGTATTTGGGTTGATATCAATATGAAAAAAATACAAATAACAAAAACAAACTTACCTATGCAAATATTTTTGAAAAAAATATATATATATATATATTAAGAACAAAGGCATCCAAGTACAAATTCACTTTTGTACAGTTTTTCATATTAATCTAATAATGTGCATTTATAATATTATTTACCAGTTGCAAACTAGACATGCTATATCTGATCAGGATAATTGTGCGTGAAACTATTTACAATAATTGTAATAGAGTGGGTAACAGAATTATCAAAAAGAAAATAAATAATTAAAAAAAGAGCGCGCATTGAATAAACATATACAATAAACAAATAAGCAACAACATAAGCAGATAGAAGAAATCGCAAGGTAGTTATTTACAATATGTTAATGATGGAAGTTGATGAAGTTATCTGTAATGTATCGTGGAGAGAGAAAGTTGATCAAGTTGAGCTATTTACAATGAGTTATATTCTAAAGTAACTTATTATTTACATTGATGTAAATCAAGTCACATAGTAGTGTATCTAGCTGTATCAAGCTGTCTATAATAAAAATTCTGCTGAACATATTAAATTTTGTATATCTTTCCCTAATATAAACTATTTGACCCAGATAGGTTCTTTCCATCTTGCTCTGCTGTCTCAGGTTTGACACCAGTGGGCATGAGTTCAGAATGTGTTCGGGGATTTCTTCTTCCGCTCCACAAGAGCATCTGGGCGAATCTATTTTTCTAATTCTGAAGAGATATGATTTAAAGTTACAATGACCCGTAAAGAATTGAACATTGTAGAAGTTTGGTTTGACAAATTTTGGTATTTTTGAGGAGATGAAAAAACGTTTGAAATTATTGTTGGATTCTTCATAGTATTCCTGTAATTTTCTTTCATTATAGTTAGCAATTTCTTTTCTGTTTGATAAATTAAATCTATTGTAGCCTATTTCATTTTTCAATATTTTATTTCAATATAATATTATTTTGGGTGATCACTGGATTCTTGGCCCAATATGAAACCTGGCTTCTCATTGGTCGTGACATTAGGTTATGCACGATGTAAACAATACACCTGATTGGTTCTTACAACACGTTGCTGCCTGACAATTTTTTTTACTCATTGAATATGTTTCTTTATATAAATACCTTATTTAACACTTTTTAAAAACAGACATATATATATATATACTAGCGGATGTGTACCCGGCTTCGCCCGGGTTTTATCCGAGTGAAAGTTTGCCTAACGAATATTATTGATAATAATATTCTGGAACACACAGAATATTATGATAATAATGATACTTATATTCGTTAAGTCATATATTTATATAATATTTTTAGATTGAGATTATTAGCTAGTATGTAAAAAAATTAACTCTGTTGAAATTTTTTTTTGTATTTATATATAAATAAAATTAACTCTGTTGATTTTTTTTGTATTTAATCGATAACACCGAAGTTACGCATGTTAATGTTAGGAAATATATTTTGATGTTAAGCAAAACCTGCTCCATCTCGTTTTACATAAATGTTGAAAATTTGGTTGAAATTGATGCATTGTAACGAAAGTTTTTAGTGAACAACACTTATGAAATTTGCATTTTATTAATATAGAAGATTTACTCTTCATTGTTGGCTTTTTATCTTACATTCATTCTTCATTGTTGGCTTTTTATATTACATTTACTATTCATTGTTGGCTTTTTATCTTACATTCACTCTTCATTGTTGGCTTTTTTATCTTACATTCATTCTTCATTGTTGGCTTTTTATATTACATTCACTCTTCATTGTTGACTTTTTATCTTACATTCATTCTTCATTGTTGGCTTTTTATATTACATTTACTCTTCATTGTTGGCTTTTTATCTTACATTCACTCTTCATTGTTGGCTTTTTATATCATATTTACTCTTCATTGTTGGCTTTTTATCTTACATTAATTCTTCATTGTTGGCTTTTTATATTATATTTACTCTTCATTGTTGGCTTTTTATCTTACATTTATTCTTCATTGTTGGCTTTTTATATTATATTAAAATATTAAAATTGCTTGTATTGAATATTTTTTAGATTGAGATTATTAGCTAGTATGTAAAAAAATTAACTCTGTTGAAATTTAATTTTGTATTTATACTTGTATTTATACTTTGTATTTATACAATTTGAATTATAGATTATAAACACAAGGTAATAAGACCAAATCCAAGTAAATAAATAGTGTTTGACATTTCAGTAACAACGCTGTTACCGAAACGCCACACACTATTTATTTACTTGGATTTGGTCTTATTACCTTGTGTTTATAATTTTAATATACTTCCAGATTACATAAAAGTATGAAACTTTTAACACTCACTCAGTCCAATGAACAATGCAAGTGTACAAATTTTCAGACTTCTGGGTGGTCAGAATCGCCAGGAATGAACAAATTTCTATATTTCTTTTTTTAAGTCTCTTATGTTACGCTCCTTACAAGGAATTGACCAATCTGCCGCGAGCAGGCTTCTGTCTATTTAAGGCCTAATCCCCAGTGAACTTTTGATTCTTAGTTTTGTAAATTCATGACTAAAAACTAACTAAATAATTATAAATAAAAATAAATTTTAAAAAAGCTTTCATTTAAATGCACTAAAAAGAAAAAAATAAAATATTGTACCTTCTGACATTGAGCATTTATATGTATCAGAGTGAAAATAAAAGCGGCAGGGGACGATCATATTTAGAGAAGAGGTAAAAATATAGCAAACACTTATAAAAATCGCTAATCAGTTGCTACATATTAAATCACATTAGGTTTGAAATCCATGATGATCGTCCCCCGCCGCTTTTATTTTCACTCAGATACATCTAATTCTTCATTGACAGAAGATAGTAAATTTTATTTTTTCCTTTTTAGTGCATTTAAATTAAAGCTTTTTTTTATAAATGGTAGTTTTATTTATTAATTATTTCATATATATATATATGTGTGTCAGAACTACATGAAAACTTTCTCCATTGATTATTTAAAATAGTAATGAAAATTAAGGAGAAAAGATTTTTATTCAGATAAACGTGTGACAAGCTTTCGGGCAGTCACGCCCTTCAACAGGTAGCAAACTAAGGTAACCAAAGACTTTATATAGGAATCTATTTGAGGTATATTTGCATATGTGATGTATATAGTACGGGGAAAATACAATTCAGGTTAAAATTTGCATATCTAAATTACTGATATATAATAACTACGTAAGCATGCTAATCGTGTAATGTTAAAGAATTAAAAACGATACAAATTGCAGAATGGCTATGGTAAAACATGAATTCGGGAAAGTAACATGAATCTGCGCTAAAAAACTAAAATCTACGATAGAGTTCTCAAAACGCGTATTCATGGCCATATGCTACTATTACGGAGTCAAATTACCAGATATCAACTGTTCAACCCGCCATCAGCGGTCACACACAAAACCAATAGACGGGGGGGGGGGGGGTTATCCGTTTTTTAAGTTACTACATATATCATGATATTGGTCAGGTAAATCAATATGACGATTAATACTGTTTTTGGAAATGGATAAAATGGCCTCTATGATTAATCTTTGGTGTTTACTGGGAATGTTAGTGTATAGGGTGGTGGGAGAAGCCAGATTGAAAGAATGGCCAGTATTAAGTATGTGGTCGTATATGAGGGATCTGCTGTCTTTATTATTGATACATCTACTATGTTCGATCATCCTGATGGCCACGGACCTACCAGTCTCACCCACGTAGGTTGCACTACAATCGTTACATGAGACCGAGTAGACCGAGCCACCAGACGATCGAACACCGGTAGGTCTCTGTATGCTGGTAATGGGGTGTCTAAGAATGGTGGCCAGGCTTTTATTATTTTTAAAATAGGTATTGATGCCATGGGATTTAAGCATGCGGGCTATGGTAGCGGATTGTGGTGAATAAGGCAAAATGCAGGTGTTTCTATGAGGTATAAGGGGTTTCAAAATAGCAGGGTGTATGAAATGGCGAGGGTATTGGGAGAGGGCAAGCTGTTTTTTGATGTTGGAAAATTCTATTGACCTAAATATGGGCAGGGAGCAATGTGTGACCAATCTCTTGGTAAGTGTTCTGACTGTATTAATTTTATGGGACAAAGGACAGGAAGAATTATAATTGGTATAGAAAGTTGGGTTACTGATTTTATGATATACTGTTGTGTGGTAGTGTGAAGGGGTACGAATAAGGAGTATGTCGAGAAAAGGTAAAACACTATTAACTTCTGGTTCATGACTGAAGGAAATATCGGGGTGAAAGGAGTTAAGAACAGATAAGATGCTAAGCTCATGTCCGGTTTCACATATACAAAGGATATCATCAATATATCTCCTCCATATGTGAATGCCCGGTGTGAATTGCTGTTGGATCCAGTTGTCAAGAGTGGACATGACTATTTCAGCTAAGGGTGATGATAATGGGCTACCCATGGGTGAGCCCCTAATCTGTTTGAAAAATTGGTTATTGAAGGTAAACTCAGTGATGTCCAAGCATATGGAGGAAAGCGCGACTATAGAAGAAACAGTTTTAGGGTCTAACTGGATGTCTTGTAGGAATTTTGTTAGCTGAGCAATGATCAGCTGGTGGGGTAGGGACAAATACATAGAGTTGACATCATATGACACCATGGTGGAGTTTTGAAGCTGGGTGAGAGATTGGACGAACTGTATAAATGCAGGGATGTCTGTTATGGAGAAAGATTGTGGGCGGGTCTTTACCAGAGGTGTAAGGAAAGTTGATAGGTATTTAGAAAGTTTGTATGCCGGGGAGAGGTGATAGGCTATGATGGGGCGGAGGGGGACGGTAGGTTTATGGGTTTTGGGTAAGCCATAGATGTAGGGCGTATTAGTCATATCAGATGTGAAAGTTTGGTACTGTTCAGATGTGATGGAGCCAGACTTTTTTAGGCGCAATAGTTTCAAACGGAATGTTCTGGTGGAGGAGGAAATATCGAGTTGGGTAACCGGTATGAATGTGGTTTGGTCGCTAAGTATGTCCATCATCTTGGAGGTATAATCACCTGTGTCCAAGATGACGGTTTGGGATCCTTTGTCTGATCGGGTAACCATGATTTGTGAATTCCGTCTAAGGGATCGAAGGGAGCGGTACTTACCAAGAGATAGGTTCAATTGGGGGGTTGGTTTTCGGAGAACTTGGGATATAGATTGCCGTATGGTGTACTGGGTGGTGTGGGGAAGCTGGCTGGCTCAACTCCCGCGATGATCTTAGGTATGTCTGCTCTAGATGGGGGTCTGTATTTAAGACCAAAGGACAGTATTTCCTTTTGGATCGGAGATGGCTCAAATGCAGTCAAGTTAAGGAAAGTGGGAGCGTGGGGTCTGCAGGGGAGGAATTCTGCAGGGAAGCCATGTTTGGTGGTCCAGTGGGATAGTTTCGAAAGGTGGCGGGCTCTGCATCGGCTATCCTGGCGCTTGACGTCTGCCATGGCCAGCGTCAGAAAAGAAGCTATGACGGACTGGGGGAGAAGGGTGGCAACTATGGAAATGATGCCCTTGACAGTTTTAGATAGGCTGCGGATATGGGAGAAACATCCTTGGGTTCTGGATTTCAGCAATTGTCTCTGGGGTTTTTTTTTTTTTTTTTTTTTAAGTTACTACATATATCATGATATTGGTCAGGTAAATCAATATGACGATTAATACTGTTTTTGGAAATGGATAAAATGGCCTCTATGATTAATCTTTGGTGTTTACTGGGAATGTTAGTGTATAGGGTGGTGGGAGAAGCCAGATTGAAAGAATGGCCAGTATTAAGTGTGTGGTCATATATGAGGGATCTGCTGTCTTTATTATTGATACATCTACTATGTTCGATCATCCTGATCTTACCAAGAGATTGGTCACATATTGCTCCCTGCCCATATTTAGGTCAATAGAATTCTCCAATATCAAAAAACAGCTTGCCATCTCCCAATACCCTCGCCATTTCATACACAAATACAAATACAACCCTGCTATTTTGAAACCCCTTATACCTCATAGAAACACCTGCATTTTGCCTTATTCACCACAATCCGCTACCATAGCCCGCATGCTTAAATCCTATGGCATCAATACCTATTTTAAAAATAATAAAAGCCTGGCCACCATTCTTAGACACCCCATTACCAGCATACAGAGACCTACCGGTGTTCGATCGTCTGGTGGCTCGGTCTACTCGGTCTCATGCAACGATTGTAGTGCAACCTACGTGGGTGAGACTGGTAGGTCCGTGGCCATCAGGATGATCGAACATAGTAGATGTATCAATAATAAAGACAGCAGATCCCTCATATACGACCACACACTTAATACTGGCCATTCTTTCAATCTGGCTTCTCCCACCACCCTATACACTAACATTCCCAGTAAACACCAAAGATTAATCATAGAGGCCATTTTATCCATTTCCAAAAACAGTATTAATCGTCATATTGATTTACCTGACCAATATCATGATATATGTAGTAACTTAAAAAACGGATAACCCTCCCCCCCCTGTCTATTGGTTTTGTGTGACCGCTGATGGCAGGTTGAACAGTTGATATCTGGTAATTTGACTCCGTAATAGTAGCATATGGCCAT
This sequence comes from Cordylochernes scorpioides, assembly GCA_030710605.1. Classification (NCBI taxonomy): domain Eukaryota; kingdom Metazoa; phylum Arthropoda; class Arachnida; order Pseudoscorpiones; family Chernetidae; genus Cordylochernes; species Cordylochernes scorpioides. Next base: position 148,099,405 of record CP092865.1, on the reverse strand, counting down.
GAATACGCGTTTTGAGAACTCTATCGTAGATTTTAGTTTTTTAGCGCAGATTCATGTTACTTTCCCGAATTCATGTTTTACCATAGCCATTCTGCAATTTGTATCGTTTTTAATTCTTTAACATTACACGATTAGCATGCTTACGTAGTTGTTATATATCAGTAATTTAGATATGCAAATTTTAACCTGAATTGTATTTTCGCCATAGTATATACATCACATATGCAAATATACCTCAAATAGATTCCTATATAAAGTCTTTTGTTACCTTAGTTTGCTACCTGTTGAAGGGCGTGACTGCCCGAAAGCTTGTCACACGTTTATCTGAATAAAAATCTTTTCTCCTTAATTTTCATTACTATTTTATATATATGTGTGTGTGTGAGAAAATAAATAAAAAAGGTCAGGTGTTGACATTAAAAACAAAGTAGGCTTATCCTGACAGTGATCAGATAGATGGCGCTCTGCCATTATATAAAAATATTTTATTTAAAATTATATTTCATAGATTAAAATACTCTGTTAAGTTGGCCGCCAGACATCGCGGCTTTCCCTATATAAACATGTTGTTGTTGTTTCCCATTGGCTGGCTCAAATCTTTTGTAATTATGTAAATAAGTCTTTTGTTTTTATTCTTACGCCTTAATTCAGGTAGTACTTTATCAAATTATGTATTTATGTTCCATAAGCTTAATTAAAGCTATTTCTGATCTTGACTATTTTAATCTTTATTCCCATGACTGCAAAACAGTATCATAATGATCGAACAACTCACTTATACAAAACCTTATCTCAATAGTTCCAAAATCAACAGCACAAATCATTTTTTAGAATATATATAGACAGATGGCGCTCTGCCTTCTGAAAAGCACATGTGCTCCTGGTCAGGATATGCCCTTTTTTATTTTTAATATCAACACCTGACCTTTATTTTTTTTCTATTGTTTTTTCACATATATTTATATAGAAGCATAGGGCGCCTCTTCCGTCAAAATAAACGTCAAAACCTGACGCCATCTATTGACCGTCGCCGCAACTAGCGGCCTCGGGTCGGTGACAAAGCCACAACACCAGCTTTGGCAAACTGAGAAGCGTCCACCTAGAGACCATGGTTTCGGGCTAATGGCCCTCGTCAGTCTAGGGCGGACTTTATTCCATGAGATCCACACAGGATCTAATGGAATCTTCACAATCTACCAAAGAGGTGTTTTGCTGACAAGGTGGCTGGGCTGTGGCAATAGATGGCGTCAGGTTTTGACATTTATTTTGACGGGAGAGGTGCCCAATGCTTCTAAGGATCAATTTCCTCCCGGCAAAATTTTCCATCTATATATTGACCTACGCCACAAACTTTATATAATTTACATATATATATGTAGGGTAGAAGAAAATAAGACCTAATCCAAATAAATTAATAGTGTGTTGTTTCTGTAACAGCGTTGTTACCAAAACGTCACATATTTATTTATTTGGATTAGGTCTTATTACATTGTATTTATAATCTAATAATCCAAATTGTGCCTTATCATTACTGGCAATTTGTTCATTTGATGATTTAAGCCTAACTTATGAAATTGTTAGCCACAGTGGAAACAATGGGGTGTCTTCAAAGCTTGAAATAAAATCTTTTTTTCCCCTTTATTTTCTAAATTTATTGGTTTTATTTCCATTGCATTTATTCACTCACTGGCTCCAATTGTTAAATCTTGCTGTTATGCATTTTAAATATTTGCATGATACATTAGGGCGCCATCTATTATAATAAAATATTGTTGATGTGTTTATATTTTAAAATAAATTCCCTACTGGCCCCCTTACTAAGATGAAAAAGGTATGGGAGGGCCTGGCTCATCAATGGTGAATCCTCCCAGCGGCTTGGCCATTTTAATCTACCATACCGCTGTTATATTGCATTGGGCTATTTTTTTCTTATATACAAGATACTGAAGCTGGCCTCTTGGAAAAGGTATTTTGTTGTTGCTTATTCCTCAAGTCGTTTAAACAATCTCCATTAGGTTCCATTGTCTCAGCTTTTCTATTATAGTCCTGGGGTTTTCCCAGAGGTCTTTTTTTTTGGAGGATTTGATACAATTTAATACATGTTCAGGACTGGAAGGCAAAAAGGTATTTTAAATGAACTATGATTGTACAAACATTGGACTGATTCAACTAATGTACACTCAGCCAAATTTTGTCATTTTTATCTAGGATGATGACTTGGGACTTTCTTCTGTTATCAAAAATGTTCCTAATTTTACATACTAAGGTATTACAATATTGCTGTGATGCATGGAGACATCTGAGGCTCCTCATTGGACACAACAACAGTATATGTACAATATATACAATACTAATTTTTCATACTAAGGTGTTACAATATTGCTGTGATGCATTGAGACATCTGAGGCTCTTCATTGGACACAACAACAACAGTATATGTACTTAGTCTAGCCATAAATATTGTTACAAAACCAAATCAGTGATAAAAATTTTAATTTGACCGCGTGAATTATTCAAAATACAGTAGTTGTTATTTGAATATCTCGTGCACACGTGTTTAGAAAAAAAAATCGGAATATATTTGTTTTTGATAATGGATTGGGGTGTTAAAGAAAACCGTATAGCTGTAATAGCCTTACACAAGGTAGGCCAAAGTCCTTCATCCATTTTTAAACTTTTACAAAATTTTAATATTACGCGTCAATTTGTTTATTGAACCATTGAAAGGTTCAACAAGGCTTGCACTATTAATGACCTTGAAAGATCTGGTCAACTGCATGTGCAACGAACACAAGCAGCTATAAAAGCCATTCGTGAAAGAATTCGTCGAAATCCACGCCGCAAACAAAAGATCTTAGCAAAGCAAATGAATTTAGCTCCAAGAACCTCTTCCAGGATAATCAACGAAGACCTTGGGCTGAGAGCTTTCAAACGACGCACAGGTCATTTGATAACCCCTTCTCTTAGAGATATTAGAAGGGTTAGATCAAAAATGTTAACGCGGCATGATGTCGGTGGCATGAGAGAATCCTTTTCACAGACGAGAAAGTTTCACTGTTGAGTAATGGATTAATCGTCAGAACGATAGGATATATGTTCGTAGCTCTCTAGAAGCTTCTTTGAAAGTCAGAAGACTTGAAAAAAGTTGCCATCCTTCTTCTGTCATGGTTTGGTGGGGAGTTAGCTACCAAAGTGTAACAGATCTCCACTTCTGTGCCAAAGGGATAAAAACTACAGCTAAAAACTATCAAAACGATATTTTGGAACAAATAGTAAAGCCTCTGAATACAAAAATGTTTAATGGAGAACATTGGATATTCCAACAAGATTCAGTTCCTGCTCACAAAGCTAAGTCAACTCAACAATGGTTGGAGACAAATGTTCTGGAGTTCATAAAGGCCAATGAATGGCCCACTGGAAGCCCTGGTTTAAACCCCCTTGATTACAGTTTGTGGGTATATTTAGAGGAGAAGGTGTGCTCTAAAAGATATCATAATTTGGATTAATTGAAATCAGCATTGGTGAGAGCAATGAAAGAAATACCCTTAGAAAAGATGCGTGCCGCCATAGATCAGTGGCCCAAACGTTTGAGATCCTGTGTCAAAAATAAGGGAGGACATTTTGAATGATTGTATATATTTAAAATCTATGTCCTATTAGTTAATAAAATATGTATTTATATTCCATTAGTTTTTGTTCTAAATCATTTAATTTATAAAAGTGTTCGTAACAGAATTTATGGCTAGACTGTATATATATATACAATACTAATTTTTCATACTAATGTATTACAATAGATAACTCATGGAATTTGTGTAATCTTTACGTCAAACTGCTTTTCACATGTGTAGACATGTGGTGCACTTAAAGTAAAAGCAGTTGCCTACTTCTAACCACCCTAAGGATAATAATAATTTTAAAGAATTAATCAACAACAACACAAAAGCCTTTATTTAGGGTCACTGACCCTATACAGGATTCACCAGAGGTATTCTTAAGAACAAAGCAGTGAAACAAAGGAAACAACAGTATAAACAGAAGAAAAGAAAGAGAAAGAGGGAAGCAAGAAAAACAACACAAAAAGAGTAGCAGTAAGAAAGTGAGGAGTGAGTGTCACTTGGCCTTCTGAGATATGGACTTGTAGAAACCATAAAACGCCGTAGCAATATACTTATTCTGGGTCATATTGTCAATTATTGATGGAAGTGAAGCACAGAGTTGCCCTTAAAGAATTAATCAAGAAAGGCATTTAGCCAATTTTGGATTAATTATAGAAATGACAAAATTTGACCGAGTACACCAAATGAATCCATCAGCACAAACATATTTGCAATCTCTGATATTAAAAACAAAATTGGCATTTCCTGACCTCTCACATGACCATTTTAGATAACTGAGCGCCATCTAGTGGAACAAAAATCTTGCTTCTTTTAGCCGCATGTTATAGTGTACAGATTTAAAAAAATGTGAAAGATCTTGAGAATTGGAAAGATGATGTCTTAAAAGGACACTCAATATATACTGGCTGGGATGGACAAAGGCCACATGCTTCTTTTAGCCGCATGTTAATCAGACAAGTTTTTTTAGTGTAGAGAGGTAAAAAAAAGTAAAAGATCAAATAGAGGAGGGCATCCTGGCATCAACATTCACCTCCTCCAGTTTATCTGAACATCAACCCACTCCCATATCAACATTTCTCAACTGGGGTTTAATCACCAATGATTACATCATCTGTCATTGGTTAATGTGGAATCTCTTTTTAATAATCATTATTTTTTTAATCTTCATATTGATAAGGTCTTACCACCTTGTGTTTATAATCTTCATATTATAGCTACATGACAATAAGACCTAATCCAAATAAATTAATAGCGTGTGTAATGGGCTTCTTTAAGAATCCTTTCTTAGTCTTGATATAGACTACCCTGATATTCTTGTCCTCTACAATGTCTTTGACTCCTTGCCGGTGGAGTCGTGAGATTTGATCATCTTTGAAGTAAACTATGTGTAGTTAACCTTAGTTGGACTTGCCATTTACTTTGGCCTTGTAGGTTGTGCAAATGTTCCTTGGATTATCTTGTCCAGAACAAGTTTTCCAATTTTCGAACCTGATTTATATTTAAAGCTCTAGATTTTAAAATATATATATTTTTTACCTATAAATTAAAAAAAAATCACTTCCTTAAAATTTTATACTGTGTAACTCAGAATTTGAAACACCAAGAATTACTGGGCAGAAAAATGTGCAAATTTCAGGATAAAGTTAGCTCACTGAATTATGTAAATAATGAAAATTGTACAGCTTTCCCCGAGCATGTTGATTAAGGGAAGAAATTTGCCAATATTTGCACCTCTTATGTCTGACTTGGAAAGCATATAACATTTTTTTTTACTCAGAGAGAAAACGTTTAGTAGCAGAGAATGTCAATCCGCCGCCAGTTGAGGCAGTTCCAGTATTCCAGCAGATGATTGGACTCGGAAGAGCCTGTTATGTCAAATCTCTACGGACAGACATCTCAATGCATCCACAGTGCACTTGCTATGGCGAAGATGGTTGAAACAAGGAAATGTGGCATAATTGAGGGGTGCTGGTGCAGCCAGAGTGATGTCAGTATGCGTGGACTGATGCATCTGTTGATGGTGTTGATGGCCCCACTTCTGTCACCATTTTGCAGGATGTGCAGTACACTCTTGATTCTCGCATATCAACCAGACCATTATACGCAGATTGATCGCCAGTCGCCTACACTTATTTTATTTATTTTTTTACTTATCCTTTTATTAGTCTAAATTAGACAAGATCTTGGAGGTCGTACTCATAAAGTTCAAGAACTCTTCTTGGTTCTCTGTACAGGGATCCTTTGTCCTTTCCAATACAATTTAGTAAATGTTGGGGAGTGGCCTCTTTGGTTTTGCACCTAGTGCACATGGGAAAGCTTTTGTCTCCCTCTTTATAGACTAGAGGGCGCAGGTGACCAGATTTCCATCTGCCCAACTGTGTCGACTTCCTTCTGTTTAGTTGGAGGGTCTGTTTTTATGGCGCCTGTTAATAAAACTGCCATTGGCTAAATGTCATAGACCATTTACAGTTTTGGCGATAGTCACATGATAGCAGAATGGCTCAGGGTAGTGTTTTCAGATCTTGTTGACAGGTCCAATCTGACTGTATCTGTGGGTTAGATTTTGAACCTAATTTTTACAGCAAGAAAAGTGATTGTACATTTAATAAATTTTGTTGTTGTGTTTCAGAGCGCCAAGAAACATGATCACCTGTCACTTAAGACCTCTAGGCACCTTTGGCTTCCATATCACCTCCAATATGGTCTTGAAGAGAGCTCCAGCCCACAACCAGGCACTTGTCCGCCACTACAAAGGACTCACATCACCCATACACAAATTACTACTTAAGACAACCACATACATACCACACAGCAAGAGGACATTCATTATTGGCGCCGTGCTTAGGAACATGCTCAAGATCCGCTACCTCATCCTTGGGGGCACCATTGGAGGCGGGGTTCACCTCAACAACAAGTATGAGCAATGGAAGAAGGATCTCCCTGAGCTCCCGAACATGAGTTGGATGGAGAGTTACCTTCCCTCAAAGGAACAGATTGCTCGTCTGAAGGGTTCCTTTGTCACCGTCACCTCCCTCCTGCCTTCTCATGAAACTGTGAAGGAGAACCTGGTAGACCTTGAGGAGAGGCTCAAGAAGTGGGGGGATCAGCTGGAAGCCACAGCAGAGGGGGCTGTTGAGGACGAAGTGACCAAGGAGGAGCCAAGGGCTTATGTCATCAACAATCATTCTACCTTCTCCTCGGCCTTCCGGAATGATGAAAAGCAGCGCATCCAAAAGTTGCAGGAGGAAGTGTTCCAGAGCCAGCTTAAGTACCAGCGGGAGATTGAGAGGTTAGAGAAGGAGAACAAAGAACTCCGTAAGCAAATGCTGCTGAAGAGTGTCAAGAAGGGGCAGAAGGAGAAGGAGATCAGGAAGTCTCTCATTGACATCTACTCTGAGGTACTGGATGAGCTGTCAGATTATGACAGCAGCTACAACACCCAGGACCACCTGCCCCGTGTGGTGGTGGTGGGAGACCAGAGTGCTGGCAAGACCAGCGTACTGGAGATGGTGGCTCAAGCCAGGATCTTCCCCCGGGGGGCTGGGGAGATGATGACACGTGCCCCAGTCAAAGTAACTCTCAGTGAGGGACCTTACCACATTGCCCGCTTCAAGGACAGTGCTAGGGAGTTTGACCTCACAAAGGAGAGTGACTTGGCAGAGCTGAGGAAGGAGGTGGAACTGCGGATGAAGAACAGTGTGGGGGATGGCACAGTCAGCAACGAGGTTATTTCCATGTCAGTGACAGGCCCCGGACTTCAGAGGATGGTCTTGGTAGACCTGCCTGGGATCATCAGCACAGCCACCACTGACATGGCCGAGGGCACGCGTGAGGCCATCCGGGAAATGACCCGGACCTACATGAGCAACCCCAACGCCATCATCCTCTGCATCCAGGATGGGTCAGTAGACGCTGAGAGGAGCATTGTGACCGACCTGGTCAGCCAGATGGACCCAAGTGGAAAGAGGACCATTTTTGTTCTCACCAAAGTGGATCTGGCAGAGAAGAGCATGGCCAATCCCAATAGGATAAAGAGGATCCTTTCTGGCAAGCTGTTTCCAATGAAAGCCCTTGGGTACTTTGCTGTTGTCACTGGACGAGGCAAACAGGATGACAGCATCAGCACCATCAAGAAGTATGAGGAGGACTTCTTTAGTAACTCCAAGCTCTGTCGGGATGGCATCCTCTCCCTTTCCCAATGCACCACACAGAGCCTGAGCTTTGCTGTGTCCGACTGTTTCTGGAGAATGGTGAAGGAGTCTGTGGAGCAGCAAGCTGATGCCTTCAAAGCCACTCGCTTCAATCTGGAGACAGAGTGGAAGAACACCTACCCCAAGCTGAGGGAGCTAGACCGGGATGAGCTGTTCGAGAAGGCCAGGGGGGAGATCCTGGATGAGATCATCAACCTGAGCCAGCTGAGCCCTCAGCACTGGGAGAAGGTAATCTCAGAAAAACTCTGGGAAAGAGTCTCTCTCCATGTATTTGAGAACATCTACCTGCCTGCAGCCCAATCCATGGATGCCGGCACCTTCAACACCACTGTGGACATCAAGTTGAGGTCCTGGGCGGATACAGCCTTGCCCAGGAAATGTGTTGAGATTGGTTGGGAGACTTTGCAAGAGGAGTTCACCAAGCTAGTTGAGAAGTCCAAGAAGTCTCCAGACCATGATAACATCTTTGATGACCTGAAGGGTGCGGTGTTGAGCGAGTCTCTACATAAGCACTGCTGGGAGAACAAGGCAGCAGACATGCTGCGGGTGATCCAGATGAATGCCCTGGAGGACCGCCAGATCCAGGAGAAACAGCAGTGGGACCAGGCCGTGCAGTTCCTGGAGAACAGCTTGCAGACCAAGATGGAGAGCACAGAGAAGCAGCTGAAGGATATCCTGGGCCCGGGCTTCATGGACCGCTGGTACTACTGGCAAAGCCAGTCTCAGGAACAAAGGGTCAACAGTGCCATTAAGGAAGAGCTGGATAAGCTGGTCAGCTCCAAGTTTGAACGCCACCCGCCCACTCTGGCCCATGATGAGATCACAGCCATCAAGAAGAATATCCAATCCAACATGGGCATGGAGGTGGACCAGGAAACCATTAAGCATGTCTGGCACACTTTGTACCGTCATCGCTTCCTAAAGAAATCCCTCAACCATGCCAATGACTGCCGCAAGGGCTTCTTCCTCTATCAGCAAGGTCTTGACACTGAACTTTCCTGTAACGAGGTGGTGCTCTTCTGGAGAATTCAGAGGATGCTCCAATCTACAGGGAATGCTCTTCGGCAGCAGATCATGAACAGCGAGGCCCGGAGGGTGGAGAAGGAAATCAAAGAAGTCCTGGAGGATTACAGCCAGGACTCAGACAAGAAGAAGCAGTTGCTTACTGGGAAGAGAGTCCAGCTGGCAGAGGAACTCAAGAAGGTCCGGCAGATTCAAGAGAAGCTAGATGAATTCATCAATGCATTGAACCAAGAGAAATAGTTTCTTTATTTTTAAATTATCTAGTCTTGTTTTTGATTTTTTTTTTTTTAATAAATCATGCCTGTGTAAAAAAAATACTAAAAACTAAGACAAGTATTTTTAAATTTACTTGCATGGATTTTTATTTATAGACTTGTTAAAAAAATAATAATTTTGTTAAAAATATTATTATTCCCTTTAAGAAAATTTTCTCTCTCCCTCCCTTCTTGATAAATTATTATGCTGACTGACAAAAAAAATGTTATTTTTTATATATTTGATGTATATATATAGAGGTCTGGAGAATTAATAAATCCTAAATGATGTTGAAGACTTTATTATTTTTTATTTTTTACCACTCTCACTTAATATTGAAGGTAGATATTACCTCAAATGCTCTCTGGCTCTCATATTCTCTATTTAAATGACACTTTAGTCAAATGTAATTCTTTATTTTCTTTAATGTTTCTGTGAATAACATTAATTTTCATTAGGATGGAAAGGAAAAGGCATAAACTCTGTTTTTTTAAATTTTATTTTCTATCCTGATGATAAAAATATATTGTAATATGTGTTTAGAGAAATTTTTTAAATGACTTTCCAGAATGGTTGCAAGGTTTTCCTAATATGTACTAAGTGAAATTCTCAACCTGAAACCCCAAACCATATTGACTGTATTGGCTTATCCATTCATGAGCTCTACTCATCCCCAGCAGACACCATCAAAAGTCTCAAGCTCTACAAGCTTGATACCCTAATATGATTGAGTTAAGTTAAGAAAGAACAAAAAAATTAAAAATTCCTATCTGGTCAAAGTATAATTTTATAGTTTTACACAAATAAATTTACTGGCAATGTGCTTCTCTTTTAAATATCATCAAATATTATCTCTACAGACCTTACTACAATGATATGAGTTATTGAATGCTTGGCTCATCAATAACTCATATCATTGCAGTAAGGTCTGTAGAGATAATATTTGATGATATTTAAAAGAAGCGCATTGCCAGTAAATTTATTTGTGTAAAATTTTAACGATAGATGGCAATTAAATTTAATTTATAATTTTATAGCTATTTTTGTCTGTGGAATGTTTGGTTGAGCAACCTAACACATATTGGAATTTCCAAGTACCTTTAAGGAGGGTTGAAAACTGATACTTGAATATTTGGAAGAAAAGAGATTTAGAGGTAGATTCAAGAAAATAAGACCTAATCCAAATAATTTAATATTTATAAATTATTTGGATTGGATTAGGTCTTATTTTATTGTATCTCTTATCCAAATTGTGATTTATCATTTAGGTATATAGGTAGTGAGATAGCTAAAGCTATTAAAATAATTTATTTTTAAATATAACAAAGGTGGTCTTTCAGGAAGGGGGATGTTCATCTGATGGGTTTTTCATGGGAGGTTTTCAATATATATATACAGTTAAACCTGTCTATAGCGCCCCCTCTTGGGACTCACTAAAATAGGGTACTATAGAGAGGGGGTGCTATAGACAGGTCACTTTTAATGTAAATCGCAAGTACTATGTATTTAAAATCGGCCGCTATTTAGAGGGGGCGCTATAGACAGGTTTAACTGTGTATAATTGATTACAAATGTTTATTGAATGTATAATGTTATAAAGATAGAAATGGCCATCTAAAAAGAATTTAACAGAAAAAAAGGAGGGTCACAAAAAACTTCGCCCTAGCGCCTACAACCCTTTGAATGGTTCAGTTCCACACTTGAAGTCGTCCATGTTCTTGCGCCATCTAAAGCCATTTGCAAAACTTTCCTGTTCTAGGTTATCCAGATGATTCCTATATCTATGATGTCCTTCCATTTTAATAGTCTTATAGCGTTCAATTAAAGTGCAGATGATAAAGCACAATTTGGATTATAGATTATAATACAAGAAAATAAGACCTAATCCAAATAATTTAATAGTGTGTGACGTTTCGGCAACAGCATTGTCACCATTCTTTTGTCTGATGATGGTGACAATGCTGTTGCCAAAACGTCACACATTATTAAATTAATTGGATTAGGTCTTATTTTCTTGTATTCAAGCTGCAGAGTATCTTCTGGTAGAAAGCTGTACATACCCTGCTGGTATCGGTACAAACTCTGCTAGTAGCTGTATAGAACCTGTTAGTAGAAAGCTGTAAATACCCCTCAGATAGCTGTACATACCCTTATAGTGCGGTTGCCCAAAGAAGGTTTACTCTATTTATGCAGACCACACTAGCTCCTGTTTAGACACACCTAGTTCTACAAAATGCTTGTAATTGAACAAATTAGTGTATGATACATTAGTGTGCCATCTGTTATGAGAATTCCAAACTATTATAGACGCGTATGCTTTTTTTTTTAATTAAACAATTTTCTACTGTCCTTACTGCAGTGAAAAATTAATGGGAGGGACTGGCTCATTAGTGATGAACCCTCCTAGCGGTTTCAAAGCTCAAGTCCATATTCAATTCAAAATACCATTTCCAAGAAGTCAGTATCAGTATAAAAGGAAACCCGAAAAATGCAATATAAAGTCGGTGGACGAGTGGATAACCCCCTCGATTCCCGACAGTCATGAACCGGGATTGAATCCCGCGTTAAAAATTGTTTAATATGTGAATAACCTTCACATATTATTCATTGTTCAATTATCATGAACTAGGTTGCTCTTGCTGAGCGGTACCTATTAATGTGATTTGAACCAAAAATGCAATATTACAGCGGTATGGTAGATTAAACTGGCGAAACCGCTGGGAGGGTTCACCACTGATGAGCCAGGCCCTCCCATTAATTTTTCACTGCAGTAAGGACAGCAGAAAATTGTTTAATTTTTAAAAAGAACATAAGTGTATTGAACAACACTTGCCAATAGCTACGTGTTTGTGAAAAATTACCCACAGGAGGAAGACATCACATATAGTGTTTAAAGAATAATGTCATAAAAAATACACTCGTACTTTTTTAGAAGGTGGCATCAATCTATCTTAGTTACTTGTACCCACTGGTAGAGGTGGCTTTGTGCAAGTGGAAAGAAGGGGGGAGGGTAGGATAATGCTCTGAAGTTTTTAAGTTACCATAGCCTTCAACCCAGGGTCCTTGCTGTCTAAAAATTGACTGTCTTTTTTTTTTTTAAATCTCACAGAGCAGCTATCAAACCTTTTATAAGAAAAATAGAGCTAGACTTCATTCCCAATGGTGCAATAATACTTTGAATGATTATATAATTTAAATGTGCAAAATATTCTAAATTGAAACATAAAAAGAGCTTAGAAAATATTTACAATACAAATATGAGATGATACAATTCTAATCCCTATGTATATAAAAGTCAGTGTATGTGTTGGGACACCTCGTGACCATAATATGCCAAAGTAACCCAGAACCCCACCTAACCTAACCATATCCCACCTTTGTCCATCTAAGCCACAAACCTCTGGTGATTGTGAGGTGTCGAGATGGAGCCTGAAGCCACCTTTAGCCTTGGCAGCACTGAGCCAGAGACTGAGATCCCCTTCCTGTAGTCAAGCCACCTGACCTGTGGTGGATGACCTGGCCCAACCAACATCAAGCTAGTCTGAGATGGACTCAGACACCCCTTCCCTGTAGTCAAGCCACCGACCTATGGTGCTTGACCTGACTCCACCACGAGCCCTGAACCTTTCTCAAGCTGACCCCAAGATGCCCAGAATCAACAATAATAATTATATTTTTAAAATTATTTTTAATTCAATATTTTGTATTTTTTTTTTGAGAATATTTCTTTAATAATTTTATATTTAATTTATTTTTATCATTTTTTTAAGATGCCTTTTTAAATTTTTTATTTTCATAGAGAAAGAGGGATGATAGCCTTGGGGGGTGAGTTCAGCAACACTGGGAAAAGGGAAGCGGGATATTTACAATCCTTGGATATTTTTACATTTTTGATATTGACATTTGGATATTTACTTTTTTTTTTCTTAACAAGAATTTGATTTTTTTTCTTGAGAAGCAAAAGACTTGGAGTTGCGGAGGGTCGAGGCCGCTGGCTGCGGCCTTAGCAGCCCCTTTTTTCAAATGTGGACATGGGTGGCTGGGTGACGAGGTAGGTTGGGGATAATCTGGGACTTTGGCATGATGATAGGCCTTTTGTAAAAAGTATATATATAGTTTTAAAACCCTCCCTTTTAACCATATAGTTTTTTTAATACCTTTTTTCTTTAAATCTTATATATATCTGCGTGATGTACATTGAAAGATTTTATTGGTCTAAATAAAAATTTGTTTAGCCAAAAATGATTGATTAATTTCCCTTTTAACATTAATTGCTAGCCGGCACAGCTTTAGGTCTCTACATGTGCCATAGATGAATAAATTTGTGGTCTGGTTTTCTGCAGCCACTGGCGCCCTAATATTTGGACATGTAGAGATCTGGGAATAGTTAGTAAAAGTATATAAAATCATTCCGATTTTAACAATGGCGCCCAAAGCAGGGCATAATTATGTTTATAATTTTCTTCTTCAATTATATTAAAGAAAATTAACAATGACGCCCAAAGCGGGGCTTCTTCCATTATACTAAAAATTTATAAAATCACACTTATTTTAACATATGTATGTATGAGAGAGAGAGAGAGAGAAAATAGAGGTAACCCGGGCTCCTGGAACGTAAATCGCCAACTACCCGGGCTGTACAGCAGTCTAGAGGAGAAGTCTAGTCAGCAGATTGCTGAGGTGAACCAAGTAACCAGGTAGTTCCAGGCCAGCAGGGAGTCAGGGAGTAGGGGCAGGGCTGTCAGGCTGAAGTCTTGTACTCCAAGCAGTAGGGCTGTCTGTAGCCTGTGTAGCATAAAAGCTGGACAGGAGAAGAGGAGGTGATCCACAGTCTGTGACTCTTCCCGGCAGTGAGGACAAGTTGGATCTAGATCTCTATGCCAGATCGCTAGATCTGCCAGAACGTGGCCGTGGCCGGTAAGGATGGTAGTGGTGGCCATCCCAAGACGTATTTTGGACAGGAATGACCTAAGGCGGATTGGGGAGGTCGCAAATCTTTTTAGTTTTCTGTTATGGTAATCCTGGGTGTAGACTAAGGTCCAAGCTTCCATAGCAGATGAGTGGGCACGGCTGCGGGCAAAGCTTTGGGGAAGGATGGAGTAGGATTGTTCCAGGTTCGAGATTGCTGCAGTCTTTGCTGCCTGGTCAGCCAGTTCATTGCCTGCAACTCCACTGTGGCCCTTTACCCAACAGAGGCTGACCTGAGGTGTTTGGTCTAGCGCTAGAATTATCTCCGCAATTAGAGCCGTTTGGGCTGTACCAGGAGTACATATAGCGGCCAGTGCAGATCTGCAGTCAGACGCTATAGTGACTCCTGGGTTGGCTGGCATACTTTCCGCGAGGCGAATTGCCCAAAGAATGGCAAGCAGTTTGGCTTGGAAAGCAGAGCAATCCGGATGTAGTCTGAGGAGTATTGGTTGGTCTTGAGAGGGAAGGATAATTGCGGCACCAACCCCTGCCTCGGATTTAGATCCATCAGTATGTATAACAGGGGAAGTGACTTTGTCATATTCTAGACTGAAAGTAATTGTGCGTCGGAAGGATGGGTAAGGGAGAGTAGCTGGACCAGGCCGAAACTCGAACGGCCCTCCTTAGCCGCCTTGAGAAAGGTTATTCGCGCTTTGATTATGATATCAAGCGGAGGGCTACCAGTTAGAGAAATGGCTGAGATAGAGGGAGTGCAGGGACTCCCTCGTATCGTGCGGCGCGCGAAGAGGTACTGCAGACTCGGAGCTGACGAATGCCTTCTCCTGAGGAAGCGCGACTGCCCCAAGCAGAGACCCCATAGAGGAAGGCGGTACTACCACAGCTTTGAAAATGCGGTTTCCAGCCACAAAAGACAGACCAAATTTTCCTTGGATGGTGTTGTAGATCCACTGTCTTTTTTTGTGTGTGCGATTTTAATTTCACATTTTATTTGAAGATATTGAGAGGGAAGCCTTCAAAATGCAAGAAAGCCGTGTAAGAAGACGCCCCCCTCACCCCCCGCGGCGCGAGCGGCGGCGGTCACGCCCATGATGCAACTTCCGCCCTCTCTCGCCCCCCCCCCCCCCCTTCTCTTTGTTCTCTACTTGTTGTCGACGCCTGCTCGCGTCTTGACCAAAAACTCTATCTCTCTCATTTGAAGTAATACTTTTCCTGTAATTTTTGTATCAATTATAAATAAATTTCCCTTCTTCACAGCAATCATTGAGTTGCTATAGTTTTAATTATTTTATGCTGGTTACAACCGTCCAGTGATACGAATTTCATTGTTCAAAGCTCGACATTTTTTGGCGTCCGCGACAGGATGGTGCAACAGCATATTTTGTACCTCAAAATGAATCGCCTCAAGAAAGGAAGAAGGCCTGTTCGTGGCCAAATCACAAAGCTCATCAACAGTGTTGAAACAGCCCTGAAGAAGCCAGTAGAAGAACTGGACAAGACAGACTTGAGGGTCTCAGCACTACAGCTTGAAGATTTATGTCGAGATCTTCATGAATGGGATGAGAAAGTAACCGAGGCCATGTTGGATGAAGAAGTGACTGAAGCTGATCAGGACAAAGAATATGATGAACGTCTGAGGTATGACAGACTAATCAAAAGGATGAGAGAAGAGTTAGAGAAAGTACTGAATCCGAAGAAAGGTGTGTCGCCCCAGCCTGATGAAACATCTTCGGAAACGAGCAACAGTATAAGCCGGAGAAGAGTTCTGCTTCCCAAGAGAAAACTCCCAGAGTTTGGAGGTGATGTACGTGAATGGATCACCTTCTGGTCAAGGTTTGAAGACATCCACAACGACGAGGATCTCTCAGACTCAGATAAGTACCAATATCTAGTAGACTGCATGTTGGAAAATTCCGAAGCTCAGCAACTAGTATTAAGTTATCCTGTCTCGGGAAAGAATTATGCATCAGTTATCAAAGATCTTAAAGAAAAATTTGGGCGAGATAACATGCTAATAAAGGTCTATGTTCGAGATCTATTGTGGTTGGTCATCCGAAGTGCACAAGAGAGAAAGGTCAACTTTAAAGATCTTGTGACAAAGTTGAACTCTCAAATTAGGCATTTAAGTATGCTTGGTGTAACTACGGACAAGATGATATATTGTATCCGTAGTTGAATCATGTCTACCGGAGGATGTCCTCATCTCATGGCAGCGCAGCAGTGAACCAGAAGACCTAGAAAGCTTGATGAAATTTCTTCGTCGTGAGGTCAATCAGACTAAGGATAGAGAAATGGCCTACAATAAGCATTCAGATTCCTTAGCTCAGCCTACACCAGGAAAGATAGAAACGAAGAAAAGAAGTTTCAATGCAAGGCGTGAAATTGCTACAACCTCTGGATTTATGCATTCCGACATCTCACCAACACTGCGTGAGAAATTTAAATGCATTTTCTGGGACAATGGTCATCCAAGTCAAGACTGTCGAAAAGGAATGAAAATGGGCATGGACCAGAAAAATGAGAAAATCAAGAGCTACAAGAGATGTTTTAAATGTCTGCTTCCAGGCCACAGAAGCAGGCAATGTAAAAAGAAAGTGCGCTGTGATTTCTGCAAGAGGGATGGGCATTATGCCATCATGTGTAGAGGTGTAGATCATGCTGAAACTGAAAGAAAGAGTCCACAACGACCACAGAATTCAACGCCAACTCCAGGTTCGAGTGATGTAGCTACGGTGAACGAGATGTCCAACTGTGTAAGCACCAAAGCATGCCTTGAGACATTATTAGTGAAAGTTTGGGGTCCTAAAGGTAGCAAAGTGGTACGGGCAGTAATTGATAGTGGATCATCCCAATCGTACATTTTGGAACACATTGTAAAGGATTTGGGTGTTCCTATCATGGGAGAAGAAGAGCTTGATCATGAAATATTTGGTGGGATCAGATATACTGATCGACATCGTATCTACTGCCTGACTCTATCAAGTATTGAGAATGATAGATGCATTTCATGTCCGGCATCAGCCACTAATCAAATAGCCAGATGTATAAGAAAGCCTACATTTGGTTCATGGGCCCGTGAACTAGCGTCAAAGAAGATACAGCTCTCAGCATTTAAAGCCGAAAGTGATGTGGTAGAGCTTCTCCTCGGTGCAGACATTAACCCAAAAATAGCTACAGCCAATATGATAAGATTATCGGATGATCTTATTGCTCGAGAAACATTGCTAGGTTGGGTAGTTCAAGGCAAAACAGAAGGAAAATTCCCAGATAAAAATCCTAACCAGGTTCATAACAGTATGCTGATCACATCTTTAATGACACAAGAAATAAAGGTTTCCGATTTATGGTCTCTGGAAAATATTGGAGTCATG
The DNA here is from genome assembly GCA_030710605.1 of Cordylochernes scorpioides. Classification (NCBI taxonomy): domain Eukaryota; kingdom Metazoa; phylum Arthropoda; class Arachnida; order Pseudoscorpiones; family Chernetidae; genus Cordylochernes; species Cordylochernes scorpioides. Next base: position 148,081,999 of record CP092865.1, on the reverse strand, counting down.
GATGACGGGCAAGCAGAGTCAAAGAAAGAGACAGATCAGGCTATTATGGATAAGTTTCGGACTGAAACAAAGCGATTGGAATCTGGTAGATACGAGGTGCACCTTCCATGGATAGAACCAGTCCAGAAGCTGAAAGAAAATAAAAGCCATGCCGAGAAAAGACTCCGGAAGATGACAGAGGATCTAAAGAAAAGAGGCTTTTATCACCATTACAACAAGATATTTGAAGAATGGGAGGAAAATGGGATAATCGAAAGAATCCAGTCAGATAAAGATGATACACTAGAATACTTTCTACCACACCGAGCAGTAGTGAAATCTGGTAGCAGCACGACACCAGTACGACCGGTTTTTGATGCTTCCTGTAAGACAAAGGGTGGATGGTCTCTGAATGATTGTTTGGCGAAGGGACCCAACTTATTGGAGCTCATTCCGGATATCATGCTGAGATTTCGACTCAATAAAATCGGCGTAGTAGCAGACATAGAAAAGGCCTTCCTCCAAATGTCAGTGGCAAAAGAAGACAGACAATTTTTGAGATTTCTATGGTGGGAGGACGGCAAGCAAGAGAATCTTCGGATTTATCAACACAAGAGAGTGGTGTTCGGAGTTACATCAAGTCCTTTCCTCCTAGCTGCTACATTGAAGTTACATTTGGAGCAATATGAAAGAGAAGTAATCCCATTGCTAAAATGTATGTACATGGACAACTGCGTCAATAGTGTTACTTTGTTAGAAGAAGCGCAAGTATTTCAACAGCAGTCTATTGACCTGCTCAGCCCAGCAGGATTCAATCTAAGAGAGTGGCAGATGGGAGGCCCCGGCATAGTTAAAGGTGAGAATATTTCTGTGCTAGGTATGAAATGGGACACAGCTGATGACACTTTGACAATTTCGGATAAGCTAATGATGACTCCAACCCATCAGTCATTGGATCAAGAGAATGATGCCGAAATAGAAAATCAGACTCATAAATTGACAAAGAGGATTATGCTATCGGAGGCCCATGCGGTGTTTGACCCTCTCGGTTTGTTTTCTCCATTCACCATAGTGCCGAAGATCATCCTACAACAATGTTGGAAGTCTGAGTTGAAATGGGATCAGCCAGTCTCAGAGGACATTGAGAAGAAGTTCGTGGAATGGCAGAGTCAAATTCCCGAATTGTTGTCTGTCAGGATTCCAAGGTGGGTGATGAGAGATGGGTTTGAACAGCCATCACTGCATGTGTTCTGTGATGCGAGTCAAGATGCCTATGCAACCTGCATTTACTTAAGAACAGTGAAAAATGAAGAAGTAAATGTACAACTCGTCGCATCAAAGTCAAGAGTAGCTCCCAAAAAGAAACTTACTATTCCGAGATTAGAATTAATGTCATGCCTCATTGGATCCAGATTGACTAAGCAAGTCATGAAGATTATATCGGAATCGATTGCAATACCAGAGACCAATATTTGGTTTTGGACGGACTCCTCAACTGCACTTCGTTGTATTCAAAATGAGAAACCGTGGGCAACATTTGTCAGAAACAGAGTCAACGAAATCTGTTCTATTTCGAAGAAAGAGAATTGGCATCATGTGTCAGGGGTAAACAATCCAGCTGACTTTCCATCACGTGGGAGCAGTGTAAAGAAATTGATAGAGCATAAATGGTGGGAGGGACCCTCTTTTCTCTGGAGTGAAGAAGCAAGCTGGAATCAATTTGATCCGATTTTTGATGAAGAAGAAATCAATAAGGAATTGAAGAAGACAGTAAACATCGCCGTCAACAGCACGAAAGATAATTTCATGGACAAACTTGAGAGGTATGGAGATTATCATCGTATAGTATGGTATAGTACGATTGTTGCTTATTTACTGCGTTTTAAAAGGAAGACCATCTCAGATGAATCGCGACCCGGACAACATGATAAGATGTCAAAAGAAATCTCTGTAGAAGAATTTGAAGAAGCAGAAAAGGTAGTATTACGGCATATCCAACTAATAAGTTTTGGGAGAGATGACAAGCGAATAAACAAGCTCAATGCTTTTACAGATGAATATGGACTATATCAAATCAAGAGTCAACTGTATTTTGGAGAAGACGACTATGATACAAGATGCCCAATAGTTCTTCTGGGTGAAAACCAAGTAGTCAAGCTTTTGATTCGAAAAGAGCACGAGATGATGTCCCATGCTGGGATTCAAACAACTCAACAACTGGTGAGACGCCGTTTTTGGATTCTAAAAGGCAAGAGAACCATAAGAAGTATCATCTCTGCATGTGCTACGTGTCGTCGTTACAATTCCAAGAGAGTCCAGACTGAGAGCATTCCAATTCCAGCAACCAGGATTGGATCAACACCAGCATTTGGAGTGATCGGTGTGGATCTAGCTGGACCTTTGACTGAGACCGGTGGAAAGAAAATATGGGTAGTGTTGTACACCTGTGCTGTGTACAGAGCTGTACATTTGGAGCTCACAAAAACAGTGTCTACTGAAGGATTTCTTGACACTTTTCGAAGATTTGTTGCAAGACGTGGTAGACCAAGCATTGTGTACTCTGACAACGGCCTCAATTTTGTCGGATGCAATAACTTATTCAAGAAAGTTAATTGGAATGATGTCCTACGTAATGCCACCTACAACGTATTAAGTGGAATTTCAACCCCCCAACAGCAGCATTTTGGGGAGGATGGTGGATACGCCTTGTGGGTCTCATGAAGCAACTGATCCGAAAAGTATTGGGAGACAAAACAGTCTCATATGAAGAACTACAGACTGTGATATGTGAAGTGGAGTCAGCAATGAATTCGAGACCTTTGACCGCAATCAGTGAAGAATCTGGCTTGGTACCTATAACACCTGCCAAATTCATGTGTGACAACGCATCATGCTTATTTATACCTGAAGCGGACATTGTCGACTCTAAGTTCCTCAAAGAAAGTCATGGAAAAGTACAAAAGTTACGCGAGACAATTCGACAAAGATTTAGAAAAGAGTACTTAGGGTTTCTGCGACAAAATACTAGAAACAAGACAAAGTCAATTAAAGAAGGCGATGTTGTACTCATGGAGGTGATAACAAAAAGCGAACAGAATGGCCAATCGGAGTTATTGAGAAGACCTACCCGGGAAAAGATGGCATCGTTAGAGTCGCTATGATAAAAACTAAGCGTGGAAATTTTTGCGACCTGTTCAACATTTGTTCTTTCTTGAATCAAGCGAAAACCATTATAAAGAAAATTTCGGAAAAGGCCGTGATCTAGAGAAAGAGAAGATAAATCTTGACACACCAAGTATATCACAAAGGAGCATCCGAGGAAAGATTCACCTGTTATCACAAGATCAGGAAGAATCGTTAAGCCGCCTGACAGATATTGATCATAGTGAATCCAGAAGAATAATTACTCCATAATTATTAGTGGGAGTATGTTGTAGATCCACTGTCTTTTTTTGTGTATGCGATTTTAATTTCACATTTTATTTGAAGATATTGAGAGGGAAGCCTTCAAAATGCAAGAAAGCCGTGTAAGAAGACGCCCCCCTCACCCCCCGCGGCGCGAGCGGCGGCGGTCACGCCCATGATGCAACTTCCGCCCTCTCTCGCCCCCCCCCCACTTCTCTTTGTTCTCTACTTGTTGTCGACGCCTGCTCGCGTCTTGACCAAAAACTCTATCTCTCTCATTTGAAGTAATACTTTTCCTGTAATTTTTGTATCAATTATAAATAAATTTCCCTTCTTCACAGCAATCATTGAGTTGCTATAGTTTTAATTATTTTATGCTGGTTACACCGTCCAGTGATACGAATTTCATTGTTCAAAGCTCGACAGATGGCATTAGAGAGACGCGGAATTATGCAGCGGGTCCGTAGTACAATTTTCTTAAGATGGGAGACGAATTTACGAGTTTGATCGAATTCGACCCCCAATATGGTGATATTCTGGCTTATGGTAATAGGTTGTCCAATAATCTTTAACCCAGGATCAGGGTTGGGACGAACTCTCCTCCACTGGAAGATGCAGGCCTGTGTCTTCCTGGGGTTGAGCTGGAGCACATTGTCAACACACCAAGCAGTCATCCTATCCAAAAAGTCGTTTATAGCCACGACAGGCAAACGACCATGGACCTGGGTATGTATGTATGTATGTGGGTATCTATGTCGGCTATACACGTCCACAATACGTAACTAATCTGATTGAAATTTTAACAGTATATAGAGTAGAATCTGGAAAAACTTATAGTGAAAATTTCAGGTCACTATCCCAAATATTCTTCGAGTTATTTGCAAATTGCGTTGCAAATTTGCCTTTTCGCTCGCAAGCAGTGCCTCTAGCGGTAAAGATGGGAGGTAATTCAGCTGACCTAATGTACATGTAAAACGTGTTTTGACAGGACATAGAGAAAAAACCTGGAAAAGATATTTATCGGATTTTTAGCCAATAAAAAATAAAATTGACAGGTTCTGGGCAAAAATAGTTGTTTTTTTTTAGTCAGAAAATGATGATGACAATATTGCTGTATCATGTTTGATTATCAGATACAAAATTATATCGGGAAAAATTCCGAAAAGCTGAGACCACGGGTGAAGCCAGTTCATTTTTAGTGTGCAGGAACAAAATTCTAACAGAAAAACAAAGCCAGATCATCTCTTTATAAAAATATCGCTTCTCTGACACAAAGTTTGGAGTGACACAAGAGTGACATCCACGGCGCCAATTTATAATTGTAACGAATAGTATTTGAATAAAAACATTTAAGCGGGTAAAACCTGGGCGTTGCCTGGTCATTGGCTAGTTATTGAATACAATTTAGATTAATTGCGTTTGATAATAAATTTTGGCAGATATGCATTAGTTCTTTATTAAAATGATGTTGTGATTAGATTTATTTGTTCTGTCTAACTTTTAAAGGGCAAAAAAAGGTGATTAAGAATATCGTATTTCAAATGATTGATTTTACTTAATATCATCATGCCTGAAATGGCGGGCAGGAGAAATCGTAAACATTGTAATTGAAAATACCAAAACACGGTCATTTCGCTACCATTTCTTTATTAAATACCTTTTACACTATTTAAAAATTTGAAGGGAAAAATATCAAATTTACTACTACAAATGAATAACACAGTATTAAGAGTTTAAAACAAAATACACTATAATGTCTTCTATTAGTTCCCAAGAAAAATATACCACATCTGCTCTCATATTAAAACTTTGTTGTCATTTAACGAAGCAAAAGGCAGGTATGTATAATACCAAAAGATATAGCTATGCTTCAATTACAAACTAATTTATAACTTATTAAATTTATATAATTTCTGATTACGGCCGTTAATATTTTTAGAAGATAATATGTATTTTTGAATTAAAGTCGATGTTGAATTTGAGTTGGTTTCGATGATCAGCCTATCATACTCATTTTTAGAAAACTAATTATGTAATATTAATTAATAATAGGAATTAATACCATTGGATCTTTTAAATTTCATCTATAGTATAACTTTAATTAAACACCCCAATGGATCAAAACTTTCATTTGAATTAAAGATGGTGTTGACCTATAGACAATTGTTTTCAATTCAACATTTACTGCTAATAGACATTTTTTTCTAAGACATCCAAATATTAAATCATTAAAATGATATTTTAAAAAATATTTCTTAATATGAATTGAAACCATTGAGCCTTTTAAAAATCTATTTATTTGGTTCTCAATACATTTTGCTATCATAAATGAATAAAGATACTTACTCATACTGTTTAAATTACTGATTGAGAATTTGCCATAATATTATGGTAATGTGGGATGGGAGAGTCCTTGACATTTGGCCCAATCCGAAACTAAGCCACTCATTGGTCGTATTTAATATAAATTAAATTTGTATGCATATGCTTACATATACATAAATTTGTATCATTTAATATAAATTAAATTTGTAAATCAAATTAATATATTAAAAAATATATATTGCTAAAATATCAAACACCGTTGGATCGTAACTTTATCCTTATTTCTTTGTTTACATTTGCGCTAAATCACCAATATAAAAAAAAAAAAATTCTGGAGATAATAAATAGGAATAAAAAGGCCTTTATAAATATATATATTTTTTGCTTATCCCTAGTACACGTGGTACAGGCCATGATAATCATGGTAGGTAGTTAGCAACTGCTTTTTACTGTAAGCGCACCACATGTCTACACATGTGAAAAGCAGTTCGACTTTACACTTACAAATGTGCCAGAGCCCCTTTTTATAAATATTAAAGTAACCAAAGGTGTATTTCAAAAATTCAATAATTTATTTAAAAAAAAGACGAGTTGGATCCATCCAGCCAATCCCGACAATACCCCGAGGTCAAGGTAGTGACGCTTGCAAAGAACCAATCATAGCCTTTGTTTACATCGTGCGTCACACTGACGTCACAACCAATGAGAGGCTTAGTTTCAGATTGGGCCAAATGTCGAGGACTCATGCTGTGGGAGGTATAGGGAGATTTTGTGTTTATTCTTCACCATTTTCAACTTTTGTTCCACCTATGTAAAAATGTGAAGAAAATTGTACAAAAAGTGAATCCATGTAAAAATGTCTAATTTCTAATTAGCTTGAGAGCAGTAAACATTGGAGGGGACACTAATTATTTTCTGATAAAGCACAATTTGGATTATGGATTAAATCTACAAGAAAATAAAACCTCTTCTTCTTTCTTATCTCCACTCAATCATATTAAGGTACCAAACTTGTAAAGTTCTGTGCGATGGCTGATGCAGCATTGTGGGGAGATTTGACAACCATCATGACTGGGTGAAGTAGAATGTGTCTGACTTTGTCATTAAGACTGGGAGTACTACTCAGTGGCAGGCCGACTTAGCTCCAAAAGAAATGGCCGCCTCTGACATGAGGAACAGACATCATGTGCAGCCGCTCCTAACATGGAGTACAAATGCTGCTCATCCTGTATACCTGGATCAGGAGCCCTTACAGGGTACTATCAGCCGGGCCAGCTGAGCCCAGGTTTTTTAGTGAGCTTGTTACTGCTCCCCCTCCTCCTTTTTCATCTGGGCTTGGGACCGGCAAAGGTGGAGTTATCTTTCAGAGTTATTGTCTGAATCCCGATATACATGCTAAAAGGTATAACTTCCATGTGTTTTATGTCCACAAAGGGTTGAAGGGGTATTTTCTTGCTTGTGATGGTTGGTACTGCAGCTCTCTCTATGTAACAACAGCAGAGATCTTTATAAAAATACAGGTCACCTCCTGTCAAAATAGACCATAAAACATCATCTATTGAGAAAGGAGTTAAATACAGCATCCAACATGTTCAGAAACAATTAGAATGGCAGATGCCTAATCAGCATTCAGTCATAGTTCACATTACCTAACCAATAATGTGGAAGCTATATGAGTGGCAAGTTCTCTTCTGTCCATGCAAGTTGAGATTAAAATCAGGTAAACTGCATTTGCTAGCTATCTCTGGAAGCTAGTGTACTTGGGTTAGTGACAAAGCCACAACACTATCTTTGGCAAACTGAGAATCGTTCTCCTGGAGACCATGGTTTCTGGCTAATGGCTCTTTGTCAATCCTGGGCCGGCTTTGATTTCAGAGAGCTCCACAAGGGATCAAATAAAATCTTCAGAATTTGCCAAAGAGGTTTTTAACTCTGGAAAAATGGCTGAGCTAATTGTATTGCCAAAATATAGATGGAGAGAAAATTCTGCCAAAAATTTCCATCAATAGGTATGTTGTTTAAAGATAAACCCCTTCTTCAGGGGGATTTTTACAGAGTTTCGATATATGTGGCAGTGTTGCCAGTTGCTGTCGTGTTGCAGACCACGCCACTCCCAGTTACCAATATGCTCTACGCACCCTGGGCAGGTAAGCCATCTCTCTGTGTGCTCAAATCTTGGTTCCTGACAAAACATCTTGTGTGTTGCAGTTCTGTCCAGAATGTGGACTATGATGAATACGTGGTGGTGGAGAAGATCAAGAAAAGACGTGAGTATATATATATATGTAGTATATAAAAATATTATTTCATTTTAAAATTAAAATTTATAAAATAAAATACTCTGTAAAGTTGACCGTCAGATGTCGCCACTTTCCCTTTATAAACCCATTGTTGTTGTTTCCTATGGCCGGCTTAAACCTTTTGTAAATATGTAAATAAATCTTTCATTTTCTTTATTCTTATGCCTTAAATCTACTTTCGCAAATTATGTATTTAATATTCCTTGAGCACAATTAAAGCAAATTGTTTTACAAAACTATTTTTATCATTCTGTTTACGACTGCATTGCAATATCTACAATTTAAATACTCATGTATCCGAAACAAAAGCAAAAACTTATCTCAACAATTCCAAAATCAGCAGAAAATCTTTTTAATATAATACAGTTAAACCTGTCTATAGCGCCCCCTCTTGGGGCTCACCAAATAGGGTGCTATAGAGAGGGGGTGCTATAGACAGGTCACTTTTAATGTTAATCACATCGTACTACGTATTTAAAATCGGGCACTATAGAGAGGGAGGCGCTATTTAGAGGGTCTCTATAGACAGGTTTAACTGTATATATATTAAAAATAAAAATGGCATATCTTGACCAGGAGCACATGTGCTTTTCAGAAGGCAGAGCGCCATCTGGTGGAACAGAAATCAACTAAACATTGATTTAGCCTGTTCCCTGATATTTGGCCAACCCAATTTCTTGATAAATCAAGAAAAGCCATCCACGAACGTGTTTCGCGCTGTTGGTGCTCGTCAGCGTGGAGTAGGCTGTACCACTGGGACCAAAAAGATTTTTGGTCCCAGTGGCTTCTTGAGAAATCAAGAAATGGATATATATTGGGGTATATTGGGCTGCGAGGAGTGTCAGACACCATTGTTGAGTGTCAGTGCAGTCAGGTGGAGAGTGGGAAGGACAGACTAAGGACAAAGCAGAGGCACACAAAGTCAAGGTCAGGTGAAAAGTGAAAGCTACACCGTGATGACAACAACCAGCATGGAGACTGCCTGAAATGAACAGCTCTCTAAAGATTTTAAAAATTTATTTCGCCTCACTTTACAGGGGTTACAAGGTGTGTCCATTAAATAATGAGACTGGTCAAAAATAAAGAAAAAATAGAATGATAAAAACATTTTTTTTATTAGTATTTTTCAAAATAGCTCCCTCCCGCATCTATACATAATTTCCATCTCTTCTCCCATGATTTAAAACATTTAGAAAAGGCATCTTTCGGGATGTTCTTCAAGACCTTTTTCGAATCCGCTATGATGGACTCTCTAGTGTCAAATCTCCTTCCTTTTAGAGCCATTTTGAGTTTTGGAAAGAGAAAAAAATCATTTGGAGCTAGGTCTGGGGAATAGGGAGGTTGTGTGTGTGTGTTGAAGTATTTGGATGCCGTGTTTAGCCAAATAAGTCAGTACAGATGTAGCGGTGTGTGGTGGTGCATTATCATGATGGATAATCCAATTTTTGGAACTCCACATTTCACTTCTTTTCAGACGAATTGATTCACGTACACGTCTCATAATGTTTAAATAAGACTCCTTATTGATTGTTTGACCTTCCTCTAGATATTCATAATGCACAATTCCATTTACGTCAAAGAACGTGACCAATAAGACTTTGTTTTTTGACTTGCAAAGTTGGGATTTCTTCGTTCTTGGTTCATCTTTTCCTTTCCACTCCATGGATTGGCGTTTTGTTTCCTGGTCATACCTGTAAACCCATGTCTCGTCTTCAGTTATTAATTTTTCCTTTAAAATAGGGTTTTCTTTCACCATTTCAAGCATTTTTTTGGCAACTTCAACGCGATTCTCCTTTTGTTGGATTGTGAGCATTTGAGGGACAAATTTTGAAGGTGTCTTCTTTAACTGCAAGTCTTCTTTAATTATCGATCCAACTAATGATTTTGATATCCCTGTTTCTTCCTCAATGTTCCGTAACCCTATTAGTGGATTTTCTTTTATCAAATTTGAAATTTAGCTCACCTTTTCAGGGTTCCTGTGCAGAATTGGACGTCCAACACGCTTCTCATCTTTCACCGATTCCATTCGATTTTTAAATCGTGAAAACCATCTAAATGTGGTGGGCTTATTTATATTTTCATTTCCAAATGCCAATTTCAACAAATCTAAAGTTTCTGAAGCCGATTTCTCAATTTTGTAGCAAAATTTAATACAAATTCGTTGTTCGAATTTTCTATCCATTACAAATTAGAAGTTGTTATGTAAGACGTTCTTTTTACAAGCTTACAATTTATCGACTGCGCGCGCAATCACGTGATGTGATATACCGCAGTGTAGCTGAAGATTTCTATTTTTTTAAATAGACTTTTTAAAAAAATTATCATTTCATTTTTTCTTTGTTTTTGACCGGTCTCATTATTTATTGGACACACCTTGTATATCCGAGTCACCTTGTTTTGGCTATTTACATGGCGAGTAGGTGAGTAGAGGTGGGCCCCCCAGATCTTACAGCTGTTGGAGCTCCTAACTAAGTGTCAGGTTGTCATCCTGATGTGTATGTTCCAGTTATCCGGGATAAGAGGGAGAAGGACTGCCTTGTCTTCGGGGAGTTCCACAGAAAGCTTCAGAGTAGCGTAAGTTATCTCAAGTTGATGCCAGGACTCACAGATACAAGTGCTATGTCCTACGTGTTTGTCTGTACTCCACTGATGACCTTACCTGATGATACCTTCGAATATTGCTGGGAGCCATCCTATATTGTTTCCTTTTTACATTCACTGTGGAACCTTTGCCTTCTTTATACCAGCAGATTAGCTATAGCATTATAATTCTAAGATCCCAAGTATTTTAAATCCTAATTGTTTTAACCGTGGTGATAACAAAAAGGCTAAACTTGTGAAACTGACATTTGTGTGAAAGCCTTTTTTCCATGATTAACTAAAATTATATTTGAAATACAAGGTAATAAGACACAGAATCCAAATAAATAAGAAGTGTGTGACGTTTCTGTAACAGAGTTGGTACCATCATCAGAAAAAAGTATTGAAATTCCCTGTCTGAAGGAAGTATTCTTAAACTTATCAATGATCTTGGATATGATAAGGCACAATTTGGATTATAAAGACAAGGTAATAAGACCAAATCCAAAGGTTTAAAGTGATGCTGTTATAATGAAGTTTTGCCTGTATATGTATACAGTAGTATATCATGTGAGACCTTAGTTTAAAAACATGGTTAAAGCTGGTCCCTCCTGTAGTTTGTCATTTATCAGAGACTGCTTGTTCGGTTGGAAGACTCCTCATGACTTGGCTTGACAGTTTCTCTTAAGAGACTACCTCCAGGAGTGACCTGATTTTGCAATATTTTTATAGACTATGGTGCTCTCATGGGAGACTACTGTATACTCATTATCATCGTAGCATTTTCTCTCTCTCTGAAAATTATAATCAATTTTTAACACTACAGACCTTTCTTATACTGAAAATTTTTGAAATAAGAGTGAACACACATAGTTCATTAGTGGTGAACATTCCTGACCATTTCCTAAGAAAGTAGCACCAAAATTTGTTTCTATTTTTTCAGTGATAGAACGGTGAGGTGGTTAGTGGTTAAACTGTCGATTTTCAATAGCCATGATCTGGGATTGAATCCTGCATTTCTGAATAAAAAAATTGCTTCAGTGGCTCCCCCGATTCTTGCAAAAGTTTAGCCCCACGAGTGAGTGCAAGTAATCAAACCCACTCAAGCACACTTATAAGTGCAAAAGTCAAACTGCACTTTCCACATGTGTAGACAGTAGGCATCAACTTCTACCTAACATGATCATCATAGCCTGTACTATGTGTATTAGGGAGATAATAATTTTTTAAAAAAGTGATAGAAGGCATTAGGACGGTGATACAGGGTCAGTGGAAGGATGGTATAAACCGTTGGTTTTCGACCGCTACGACCCAGGTTCGATTCCCGCATTGGGCACTTTTTTATGTTAAAAAAAAAAATGCTCCAATGGCCCCCGATTCTTGCAAAAGTTCAACTCCACCAGCGAGTGCAAGTAACCAAACAGGTCTCTGGCACATTTGTAAGTGCAAAGTCGAACTGCTTTTCACATGTGTAGACATGTGGTGCACTTACAGTAAGAGCAGTCGCCTTCTACCCACCATGATTATCATGGCCTGTACCACGTGTACTAGGGATAAGCAAAAAAAAAGGATGGTGATATTTGACATGTTGCCTAGCTAGTTTGTTTTGTGATTTTCTGTACAACATCATTGATTGTCTTCTTCTTTCTTATCTCCACTCAACAATCATATTAGGGTATCAAGCCTGTAGAGCTTGTTGATGGTGTCTGTTTTGGGGATGAGTAGAGCTCATCAATGGATGAGTCAATACAGTCAATAATGTGTTTTGGGGTTGTAGGTTGAGAATTGCATTTAGTACATAATGGGAAAACCATTGGTTGTTGCATTTTATAGTTAATGTACAGTTGAACCTGTTTATAGCGCTCCCTCTTGGGACTCCCCAAAATAGGGTGCTATAGAGAGGGGGTGCTATAGACAGGTCACTTTTAATGTAAATCGCATTGTACTACATATTTAAAATCGGGCGCTATAGAGAGGGAGGTGCTATTTAGAGGGGATGCTATAGACAGGTTTAACTATATATTTTTCCACAGTCCTCTAGAAGCTTAAATCCATAGTTTCCTTAAACCCTCTATTCCTTACTAAATACTGCAGACAATCAGCAGACAACAATACTAAGGTGTGTGTGTGGTCCAGACCTTGCTAAAGAACAGGAGTGGAGTCCTGGTGTTTCTCCTGGACCTCAGCAACAGGCCCAAGCACAGTTCTTCTGTCAAGGTGAGTCCATCACATTTGTCTGTCCAGTTGGGGGGAATTCTCAACTTGGACTTCACTTCCAGCTACATTCTGAATTTGATAACTGAACCGGCTTCTCATCCAGTTATTGAGGGACAAACAGTATATGCAAATAAAGCTATTATTGGACTTATTGCCATATACAGTAGAACCTCCCTTTAGCAGACACCCCGCTAGAGGACACCTCTCTACAAAGGACAGTTTTCATTTGCAAAATTACCATTTTTTACTATTTAGCAGCTCTCTGGTAAGAGGACACCTCTCCCTAAAGGACACTTTGGCTCTGTAATTAGGTGTTGTTTACAGGGAGGTTGTCCTACTGTATAGTTATTAGGAAAAATGATTTCTCCTGTTGAGAAATTTATTGATCATTTGCTTGATTCCATGAGCATGTGACACTGCAGTCGTGGCAATAATACTAAAAAATAGTTCAGATCATTATTGCTTTAATTTAGTTGATTAAAAAATATATTAACATAATTTGAGAAAAGTACTGCCTGGCTTAAGGCATAAGAATAAAAAAATGAAAAACTTATTTACATAATTTACAAACGGTTTGAGCCGGCCATCGAGAAACAACAACAATCGGTTTTATATAGAGAAAGTCCCGACATCTGGTGGTAGATATAATCAGAATATTTGAATCTATGAAATATAATTTTAAATATAATATTTTTATATAACATATATATTTCCATGGCTGAGTCAATGATTCCTTTTCCAGACCTAACTCTATTGTGTTTCATCTGGCTTAGTCAAATATTGAGGATAACTTTTACCAAGCTGGCTAAAAGGGATCATTAGAAAAATAAAGATAAGTAAAAAAAAAAAAAAATTAGAAAAATAGGTTTGTAATTAAAGTGTAGAGTGTTGAATTAAAAGAGGTAATACTGTGGGGTGTCAGGGAGGTCCCCTGCTGACTGGGCGTTCCTCCACCCCCCAGCACAGCTCCGGCCCCCGGCTCTACGAGGGCCCCACTCTGTCCTCCATCCACCCCACCTCCACCTACAAGTCCCCCCTCCACCGCCACTTCTCCAAGTCCTCTCAGGTCCACTCTGCAGAGCCCAAGTCCTCCTCCCATGTGGTTTCCTCGGATCTCCACCTGCCTCGTACCTGTGGCGGAGGTAAGTTCCTGCTTCCAGTGTCCTAGTTAACTGACCTATGGTCCCACAGTGAAACCTTGCTAGCCAGGGATATATAGTTCCCTCATAATAAAAGCTTATAAGACCAATTCCAAATAAATAGTGTGTGACATTTCGGTAACAGCATTGTTACCATCGTCATGTTACCGAAACGTCGAACACTATTTATTTATTTAGATTTGGTCTTATTACCTTGTGTTTATAATCTATAATCCAAATTGTGCCTTATCATACCTCAAAATGAACTAAAATACTCCCCCAATACAGTAGAACCTTCATGAGCGGGCTTTCCCATTAAGGCTCTCACCTCTATACAAAGGATAGTTTTATAAAATTACCACTTTTTCTATTTACCAAATTGCCGATAAGAGGACGCCTCTCACTAAGAAGTACAGTTTTCATCACCAAAATCACAATTTTTTACTGAGTAGCACTACTCTGATAAAAGGACACCTCTCCCTAAAGGACAGTTTTCAAACCAAAATTACCATTTTTACCAATTAACAACTCTCTTGTAAAAGGAAGCCTCTCTCTAAAGGACAGTTTTCAAACCAAAATTACCATTTTTACCAAGTAACAACTCTTTGGTAAGAGGACACATCTCCCTTTTACGGATACTTTGGCTCTCTAACTAGGTGTTGTCCTTCACAGAGAGTTTAGCTCTCTACTTTGATTTAGAATTCAACACCTACAGGAATCCCTCTATTCTTTGAGATGTTTGACTTATTTGATTGTCAAGTACTTTTTGGTGGGTAAGTAAATACATATTTTTGTGAACAGTTTTTCTTCTGAAATATGTTTCGATGGTGTGATAAATGGGGGGGGGGGGACACTTCCTATTCTACTTCTGACCAATTAAAATACTTGAGTGTCCAACTATCGGATATATAAGCTGGCAATATTAGAATGATAGATTAAACTGGCCACAGGCAGGTTTCCTCACTGTGAAGTCAGTCTCCTTTCCAATGTTTTTTCCATTATTGCAATGTAGTCAATAGTTTTTTTTTTTCTTTGGAAAATGAGAAGCACTATCACACAGTTTCCTATTTCTGAATAAAGAATTGTTATTCAGAAAAGTAAAATCCTTTGTGATACATATAAAATAATAAACAAAATGGCCCCAAAGGTGATTTTATTACTTTATTTTCTATGTTTCTCAAGCTTTTGGCTTTCACAATCCCTTTTACAGGAAGTGGTAGAAGGGTTTGTGATAAACAAAAGCTTGAGAAGAATATAAAATAAAGCAAGAAACTCCCACACCTCGGAAGCCATTTTATTTATTATTTTATTTAATTAATTGTTATACAATAGAAACTCCCTGTAAAGGACAACACCTAATTACAGAGCCAAACAGTTGCTATATAATAAAAATGGTAATTTTGCAAATGAAAACTGTCCTTTGTAGAGAGGTGTCGTTTAGCGTGAGTGTCCTCTCATGGAGGTTGTTCTACTGTATCTCATGAATAGCTCTCTCTTTGAAATATATTCAACACCACATTTGAACATGATGTGTCTGTGTAACAGACCAGAAGTTGGAGGTGACAGAGGCTGAACTGGTGAGGGACGTTCTCTATGCCTTCCAGGGGATTGAAGGCAAGGTGGTGAAACTGGAGCAGGGGACCTCCCTGGTGGCCGCCCACATTAAGGTACTGATCCCTGGATGGCAATGTTACCTGCCATTGAGTAATACATCACAGCCTTACTATCTTTGTAATTTTTTCAACTAATCAAGCAGTGATTATTCAATAGCAAATTGTTTAATAAGAAAAAGAAAGGAGTGTGGCGACCACACTTTGCCTCAGCGAACGCGGACAAAGCTTCACTCCACATACAGGCCGTATTGTGGTGGCCTCACTACGCCTCGGCAACCACGAGCTGGGAGAAGACCTCACTACGCATGCGGCATCCGGGACTCTTGGCACGCGCGTGGTTCGAACAACAAGGCTTGCTTCCAGCGGCCGTTACTTCTTTCCTCTCTATATATTTCTGGGCTTTAAATAAATTAATTTATTTTATAAAATAATCTTATCAGCGGCCTTTCCACAAGCCACACCAACACGCATGCAACCATCCCACTGGTACAAAAATAAAAGGAAAGATTAGATATGGACAGTAAACAAAGACAGAGCTGACCGGCCGTTAGATTAAACTTAATGTAGCTCCACCTGGTGGTGGTGTCTAGACTTCCGCTGCGGGCTCCTCCTTGTGGTGGTAGCAGGAACTAGTAGTTGATTGCCTCGCTGTCACACCACAGCCCATCATCCCTTTCAATTTTGCAACACTATCATCTCTTTTTGAGAATGGATTTCTTCAGCACCACTTCTTTTTCACAATGGTGGAGGATTTTATACAATCTGTGAACTGATGAGAAAGAATTGGGATGCCTTGACTCATCAGTAATGTGAACCTTCTCAGTGATTTAGAAAAATTTAATCTTCCATAACACTACAGCTATCCTAAAAACTTATGTCCATAGTTTGCTGAAATGCCATGGCTGGGATTAAGTCCTTCATTGTCGTATATATGGGCAGAATCATCCAATACAGTATTGGAGCTCTAGAGAAAGCAGTCTGAAGGATTAAATTGGTGAAACTTCTGGGAGGGTTCACCATTGATGAGTCAAGCCCTTCCAAATTTAAAACATGCTATGGTATAATTTGTCATTCAGTACTTTTGTCTGAAGATGGTAACAACGCTGTTACCAAAATGTCACACACTATTTATTTATTTGGATTTGGTCTTATTACCTTGTGTTTTTGTGCTTAATGGATTTTCTATGTGTATTTTTTAATATCATCTCTTGTTGATCTTAATTACCAGGTGGACAATAAAAATAATAATAAAAGGTGGAGTGCTTTTTTATTTTATTCATAACATTCTGCCGTGATGCATTTCAATAAGGTCAGTTCTCAGTCTGTCAAAGGCCGCCTGAAAGTTTGTGTTATCTATAGAGGAACACTTCACCTTTTGTGTATTATTCTTCTACCAACATCATCATTTACCATACCATTACTTTGTTCCTATATATCTCAGCCAACTTTGGTGGTGTCCAGCAGGGTTCGATTGGAGGGTCACGCAAGACCCTGGTGCTGCGTCTATGTGAGCTGGGCTGGCTGTACCAGCGCGTGGTGAACTGGTGCGAGGCCAGGACAACAGACCGGTGTCTGGGGCTGGTGGGGCAGAGTCTGGTGGCTGCGCTGCGCGATGAGCTTCACCAGTACTACCAGATCCTGGCTCTGATGGACTCACAGGTCAGTTGGTCTATTTGGGGTCAATGTAACAGAGTGGGATCTCCAAGTTTGAGCTTTTGCACTTTCTGAGCGAGGGCTCATCAATCTAGTGTGGGGAGTTTATTTACACACAGGCAGTGACCCATGTTCTCATGGTTAAAGCATGTGTGTGTCATTGTAATGTGGGTGGTTAAAATGTAGATAAATTTTTTTTTTTTTTTATTGCCATCTGTAGTTATTCTTTAAGCTTGGTTTTTGCTGCATTGGTACAAATTCCATTTATGTTACATTGTAATATTTTGAGAAATTGTGTTTTTCGCTGGAAATATGGAGAGTGTATCTTACTTTTCGAACAAGACCCTCTGCCTAAGTCCTGAACACATCCCTTTTTATTCTGTGTGACGGATGGTGCAGCATTAGAGAGAAGAGCAGAATTCATTGGAGTATTTAGATGTCTGTTGATGGGACATGTGATGTAGGTTTAGCTGGACATAGTGGGACATGTCTTGGGTACCAGGAGTTCTCCAGACATACTTCACCTGTCCAGGGTCACCTCCCTGCCACTTTGAGTCATCACACACGGTTGATATGTCCTATTTCCTCAGCCTATACTCTTATGTACAAAACTTAGCCCTTTGAACCGCAGTGGCATCATCAGAGGCAATTTTGTTCACACTTGATTATCTTGTGTGTCTTCAAAAAAGATCACTGTGTATCAAATATCTCTCAGAGTTATTGTCTGAATTCAGATATACATGCTAAAGGTACAACTTCCTTAAGTTTTGTCCATGAGTTCCCATTCTTTAGATATGACAGTTCTCTCTATAATCTGATACAAAGTACACATGGTTGTAGGTTCACACGTGGTAGTTTGACCTGACTGCATTCCTTGGGTAGTGTAGTGGCAAAATCAATAGATGCCCTTTCTTTCTATTCTTTCACAAAATGGGTCTTCTCTTAGTTCCATTGTTGTTCAGAGAGTTCAACAGTAGACTGGGGGTCGGTGGAAGGATGGTCTAAACCATTGGTTTTCGACCGCTACGACCCGGATTTGATTCCCACATTTGACACTTTTTTCTGATAAAAAAAAAAAAAATGCTCTAATGGCCCCCGATTCTTGCAAAAGTCCAACCCCACCAGCGAATGCAAGTAACCAAACGGGGCTCTGGCACATTTGTAAATGCAGAGTCGAACTGCTTTTCACATGTGTAGACATGTGGTGTACTTACAGTAAAAGCAATCGCTAACTTCTACCCATCATGATTATTATGGCCTATACCACGTGTACTAGGGATAATAAAAAAGACTGGTGTGCTGGCAGATGGAGGTAGAGAATGGCCGGTCACTCACCCTGCGCAGGCTGCTGGTGTGTACACTGGAGCCCTTCACACGGCTGCGGACGCTGGCGTGTCTGGTGGATGCCTGCCGAGGTAGGTGGTCTACTCCACCTAGCTTCTCTACGTATCACCCATGTGATTTTCAGCACAAAGTTATTATAAATTACTTTAGATACATTTTTATTTTATCTATGTGTCTATATATTTATATAATTTTTATAATTTATATTAATCTCTTATTCTCAACTAGACGAATGGCCCGGGCAACGCCCGGGGTTTACCCGAGTGCGAATATATTCTAAAAACGTTGACTTGGGTGGTCGCTATTAACAGGGTGGTCTGTATAGACAGGTGGATGTATCACACAGCTGATAACAGGGTTGTCTAGAGTGGTCGCTATAGACAGGGTGGTCTGTATAGACAGGTTTATGAGAGAGGCACAAACTTACAGGTTGTTGACGCCGCAATTCCCAGAGAGAGTGTTTTTTGTTGCATCATGCTGTGACTCACACGCCGACCCAAGGTCAACAGGGGTGGAGCAGCAAGCTTAGGCCTATCACCGTCTGGCGGCGCTGCTTGCGAGTTATATCTACAATTCTGCAAATAACTCTAAGGATATTCAAGATATTCAAGAAATTATTTTTCGAAAACCTTTCCGGGGATATACCTAATAATATCCCAGAATTTCATGGCGATTGGATGTATGGTTTTTGAATAACAGGGTTGTCTAGAGGGGGGCAGGGAGGACACGTGTTCCCTTGCAGCCAATGAGCACGCATTCTATCCGTGAGCTTCAGACAAACAGACAGAATAAGGCAAATATATAAGTAGATTTTAAAAATCAAAGATCCATTCGGGAATAAATTTCTTTATCACTTTTTATTAACTCAAGCTCTTGGGTTTATCAGCCCTTCAATGGGAGTAACACAAAAATGAATTAAAAACCGACACGTTTAGGATATATATTTGCATATTTTAATTATTCATATAATATTAACATTTATTTAAGATTTTCTATTACAAAATTTCAAAGAAACGTTTGAAATATATTTACATATATTGGAAATATGCAGGTGGAAATATTATTATGAGACATGAAACAACATATTAATAAAAATATGAAGTAATGTGGTAGCCTATGGAATAGTATTTGGCCATATGTGAGTTTGTTTCTACAAAATAAATGCATTGTTGTACCTTGACAAAAAGGTTGGCATTCAGCACCCCAAACAAAAAATTTATAATTCAATATATTTTCAATCCCCCAAATACAGTAGAACTTGATAAGGCACAATTTGGATTATAGATTATAAAATAAGGTAATAAGATCAAATCCAAATAAATAAATAGTGTGTGACGTTTTGGTAACAGCCTTTCAGTACTTTTGTCTGAAGATGGTAACAACACTGTTACCGAAACGTCACACACTATTTATTTATTTGGATTTGGTCTTATTACCTTGTTTTACAATGAACTTCTATGAGAGAACACTCTTGCTAGAGGACACCTCTCTACAAAGGACAGTTTTCATCACCAAAATGACCTTTTTTGCTATTTAGGTACTTTCTGGTTAGATGACAATCTTCCAATAAAGGACACTTTGGTTCTGCTACTAGGTGTTGTCTTTTCTTCTTCTTTCTTATCTCCACTCAATTATATAAAGGTATCAAGCTTGTAAAGCTTTTGATGGTGTTTACCGGGGAAGAGTAGAGCTCATCAATGGATGAGTCAATACAGTCATTAATGTGTTTTGGGGTTGCAGGTTATTGTCCTTTGAAGAGAGGTGGTTCTATTGTGTATAGATGTAATTATGGATGACTTTAAGATACAGCCTGAGATAGAGAGATGTCTGAGATGGCTGTGGGTGTGACAGATGAGAAGGGAGGAGCTCTGGCTTCCATCCTGTACTCCTTCCTCTGGCACGGGGATCCCACCATCAAAGATCTCATCAAGAGTATCCTCAGCCAAGTGAGTTCCTCCATTGTCCTCTATCTGAATGGAACATCTAGGACCTGTGGTACTAGTACAACATACTCCATGATTGGACACTCTCACTATGGGGGGTCGGTGGAAGGATGTTCTAAACTGTTGGTTTTCGACCACTACAACCCGGGATTGAATCCCGTATTGGGCACTTTTTTTCTGATAAAAAAAAAAATGCTCCAATGACCTCCGATTCTTGCAAAAGTCCAACCTTACCAGCGAATGCAAGTAACCCAATGGGGCTCTGGCACATTTGTAAGTGCAAAGTCGAACTGCTTTTCACATGTGTAGACCTGTGGTCCACTTTCAATA
Organism: Cordylochernes scorpioides; assembly: GCA_030710605.1. Classification (NCBI taxonomy): domain Eukaryota; kingdom Metazoa; phylum Arthropoda; class Arachnida; order Pseudoscorpiones; family Chernetidae; genus Cordylochernes; species Cordylochernes scorpioides. The sequence continues at coordinate 148,061,171 of CP092865.1, read as the reverse complement.
AAAGCAGTCGCTAACTACCCACAATGATTATCATGGCCTGTACCATATGTACTAGGGATAAGCTAAAAAAAAAAACTCACTATAGGATACCATTAAGCACAGCTGGTACAGCGGAGTGGACCCCAGAGGAGCCCTGAATCTCAGAAATAGACAGCATCAAACAACAAGATTTAGAATAAGTCATTGAAGATAGAAAATAACAATGAAATCAACCCCACTTGCCCAAAATGTAGCTTGGCCCTTGCAGCTCCAGAACACATTTGTGGTAATACTGTAAAATCTTCCCTATACCGAACATTGATTGGATTAAAAATTTGGTACACTAGAGCTGGGAGGGGCTGGTAATTCACATTTTTTATTTTATGACGATCACTAAATTTGGATGCTGCATCACCCATTGTGCAGAATGCTACTGCTTATTACTAAACAGCTTGTGTAATCTTTGTACAAGGGGATAAGAAACAACTACTAAATCTGGGATTGAATCCGCATTGGGAACTTTTTTATGCTTCAATCCCCCTCTCCCGATTCTTGTGCAACAATCCTACCACTGAGTACAAACAGGGCTCTAGCACATTGTAAGTGAAAAGTCAAACTGCTTTTCTACCTGTGTAGGCATGTGGGATGCAACTTACAGTATTAATTTGTCTCTAACTTCTAACCATGATTATCACATGACCTCATGTGTATTAGAATAAGTGAAAATATATAAACTATAGCTGAGATTTTGGGGCTTGAAATTAGGTTCTTAACAGCATTAATTAATTAAAGGTCGTCCATAAGCCTAGTGTGTTTGTTTCATTGGGCCGGAGTTGGGATTACCCCTGGTTTGTTATAAAGGATGCTGTACTTTATTCCTGGTTTGTGTTATAATGGAAGTTTATTCAAGTGAGGTTTTACTGTATTCTCTAAGATAATTGGGGTGATGTTGAATGCCTTGAGTTAAAGCCACTTGGATGTAATGTATAGAAGGTATAGTGTTGATGATGGAAGTTCCCTGAGCTCTGAAGTCCAGCATGGTGTTGACTCCTGTTGTGTGTCCACAGGTGATCCAGCCCATCTACCGGATCCTGAGCCACTGGATCTTCTGTGGGGAGCTGGAGGACAAGTACGACGAGGTACATCATGATTATCATACCTAGTTTCAACATTAGAACCCTATCTCTATATATAGTAGAACATACTCCATGAGAGAACACCTTCATTGTAGGATACACCACAGCTGCCACATCAACCAATAGTTCAACTCCCGATGTTTCAGTGATTTCCTGTCATTCTCTTCAGGGGAACTGAAATGTCAGGAGTTGAAATAAACTATTGGTTGATGTAGCTGTGTTTTTTCTCTGAATCTACTTCCAATCAACAAATGATCTTTGAACTAAGCACAGCTGCCACATCAACCAATAGTTTATTTCAACTCCCGATGTTTCAGTGACTTCCTGTCAGGAGTTGAACTATTGGTTGATGTGGCAGCTGTGTTTTTTTCTCTGAATCAACTTCCAACCAACAAATGGTCTTCAGAACTAAGCACAGTTGGTACAGTGGAGTGAACCAAGGAGGAGCTCTGAACCTCAGAAATAGATGGCATAAAACAATACTAACAAGATTTAGAACAGGCCATCTCAAGCAATTGAAGAATGAAAATAATAACAAAATCTACCCCACTTGTCCAAAATGTAGCTTGGCACCTGCAGCTCCAGAACACATTTTGGCTTGCATTAGATGCACTAAACAGGACCTTTGGGAGAGGCAGCTGTTTATCATCAAACAGCTCGAAGAGCATGGACTCATGGAATTCGTGTACTCTTTGCACAAGGGAAAAAGAAACATCAACATAGGACACCTCTCTACAAAGGATAATTTTCATTGCCAAAATTACCATTTTTACTATTTATCAACTTTCCTGTTAAAGCACACCTCACCATAAAGGACACTTTGGCTCTGCAACTAGGTGTTGTCCTTTACAGAGAGGTTTTAATGTATAAGAAACTAGTTAGTATCACTTTTTTAGGGTTCTTTTATAAATCCAATAACTTCCTACTGTCCAAGCAATGTTGCCAGTACTACCACCCTATCATCTGTCCATATATTTGGCTCTACTAGTGTATCGGGTCATTCTGTTTGTATATCTGGGACTTTAAACAAATTATTGGACTAGAATATTAGAGCTGTTTGGTAGATTGAACTGGTGAAACTTCTGGGAGGGTTCACCACTGATAAGTCAGCCTCTCCCCAATATTTTCCCATCACAATAAAGGAAAGTGTTGGTTTGTTGTTGTTGTCAGTGTCCATCAACTCAACTCACATCTCTCTCTTTTGGTGACAATATTCTATATACAGTTACGAGCGTCATTCCTCATCTCTGTCACGGTTTGCTTTTTTTTTGGAATGGCGCCCTTCTATTGGTTGGCTACGATCACGCCACCTTTGCCCCTCCCCATCATGCCCCCCCCCCCCCCACTCGCTTTTTTTTTGGAATGGCGCTCTCCTATTGGTTCGCTACGATGGCGCCGCCAATGCACGAGACACTTCTGTCACCGTTTGCTTTTGGTTCAGTGGTAGAATGCTCGCCTGCCACGCAGGCGCCCCGGGTTCGATTCCCGGCCGATGCATTTTTTTTTTTTACAATTTTTAAAACTCATTTATATATTATAGTGGCGGGCGCCCCGGGTTCGATTCCCGGCCGATGCATTTTTTTTTTTTTTACAATTTTTAAAACTCATTTATATAGTATACAAGAATGACATCCACGGCGCCAATTTATAATTGTAACAAATAGTATTTTAATAAAAGCATTTAATCGGGTAAACCCCGGGCGTTGCCCGGGTCATTCGGCTAGTACACAAATATTTTCCAATTTGATTTGTTTGTGACCATCATTTTCAGCTCATCTAGTGACCTCCCGGTAGATTTCTTGACCCCTTCTAGCCAGCTCATTGGAGGTCTTCCTCTCTTCCTTCAATTTTCCCTAACATCATCTTTTATAAACCATTTGCTCACATTGTGTATCTGAAGTAGGACAGTCTTTGTTTATATATTTGGGATTCTAAAGCTCTAACAGGATTAATTTCATTTAATATTGAAACATTTGACCTTTTATCTGTCCATGAAACTCTTGAGTAGCTTTCTCCATGTCTACATTTCAAAAGTTTCAAATCTTTTTCTTTCTACTTTTTTTTTGAGAGTCCAGCTCTCCACATCCACATAAGTGACAAGGATTACCAATGTCTCTACAATTCTCTGAAAGGAGAGTAGGAAGTTGTTGTACACGCTTGTTCGGATGTGCATATACTAAAATTGGAACAAAACAGAGAAGATTAGCATGGCCCCTGCGCAAGGATGACACACAAAATTGTGAAGCGTTCCATCTTTTTTTTGGCACTTTTTAAAAAATACTGGAAAAACATAAAAATTCTATCCAGCAAAAAGACATCAGATCCAAGACAGTAGTAGGAAGTTGTTATAATTGTAAAAGACAAAAAGGTGTTAATACCTGCTCTGGTCACAGCAGCAGTGTCTACAAGAAGGCTAGAGATGTCGACCTATGTCGGCATTGATGTCGACCTATACACATGATATAAATGTTCCGTATGTTCTTCAGAGTTGTTTTTTATCACATTTCCTTCTCTTCTTATCATCATATGGCTACTATGTAGTACTAAGTTGACATTGTGATGTGTGGTACCCAGTTCTTTGTTGCTGCCAACATGTCGGTGAGCGACACCGCCCTCTGGCAGGAGAAGTACAGCCTGCGCAAGGACATGGTGCCCTCCTTCTTCACCATGGAACAGGCTTCCAAGGTAGGACTTTAATCCTCACCATGGGAGAATATTACAGCTGAAATATACTTCTGAACAAAACTTTACCATGTATATCAGGATTCAGACAATAACTCTGAAAGATATTACAGTGACCTTTATTGAGGACACTCAAGATAACCAAATTACCTCTGTCTACTTAAACAAAAAAATGGATGACTAGCGACATCAAAGATGTTCCACTTCCTTAAGTTTTGTCCACGAGTGTACATTCTTGACATTGCTAGGGATATTTTATAAAACCTGACCATGTTCCTGCAGCACAACCTCCTAAAACTACGTCACCTCTGGCATGGATATGATACAAATAGCATCCATGTTCATCACCTGAATGTTTTCACCCAGTTCTATACCTTTCATTGCTAGGTTTGGTTGAGTTGACAAAAAGTTACTTTGTACGGGTTAACACAAAATGCAATAAACTATGGCCTAAAGTAGTAGTAACTAAACACACAAAAAGCGTACACTCAAGAGTACAACAAAAAAAGGTAAATAATAAATCACAATTTGTTAAATAAAATAAAAAAAAAAGTACTTATCTTTATTGTTGCGTTGGTAGGGATCGGACCGGGGTTACACAGGTATGCGAGGAGATTGCCAGACACGGATATAGCAGGCAGAGAACACTTTAAGCGTCTCCACACAATAATCCACCACACTCCCCTCGACTCTCCTCGCAATACCATAGCCCCCTTATATATACAAACATGGCCACATTCGTCCAATGAGAAGGCGGGAGAGATTGGTTCACTATCAAACGATAACAAAATCCTTCCAACTAAAATCTGAGATAAGATTAAAAAATGCAAATATTTGTCAATATAATTTGACAGAGTCTCTCACACTTCCCTCCTGGGTGAGCAGATCTTGTCTACAGGCAAGGCCATCAACTTCCTGAGGGAGGTGTGCCACGACCACTCCTGTGTTCAAGCTGAGAAGGTCTCCAAGGGTCCCCTGGATGCCACCACAGGTCAGTCTCCCGGTTAACAGGTCCACACCTATGTTGTGAGGGTAGTAGGTTGGTTAGTCTGTTGTGTGGCCTCAGCAAGATGATCACTGCTCTCTTTGTTATGCCAATAACTACCTCAACTGTACTCAGCTTTTATATTTACAGTCAAACAACCTCTTTTTCTTTTGCTTATCCCTAGTACATGTGGTTCAGGCCATGATAATCATGGTGGGTAGAAGTAGGCGACTGCATTTACTATAAGTGCACCACATGTCTACACATGTGAAAAGCAGTTCGACTTTGCACTTACAAATGTGCCAGAGCCCCGTGTTGTGATATGTGATGGATTATCATATACTATGAATTTTGTCTATTTGATATGTTGTAACTATTTTCATGTAAATATTATTTTATCTTTCAACGCTATGCAAATCCATGGCGATATTTCAATATGTAAAACTCCTCGCTGTATAAAAGAGAACTATTTGATGGTGAAATAAATTCTTTCAACCGGAAAAAAAAAAAAAAAAAAACTGGAAGGGAATTCCTCAGAAATCAACAATTTCTAAGGCCAAAAAATGGACCATCCGGAAGGGGAAACGTGTTGTGATATGTGATGGATTATCATATACTATGAATTTTGTCTATTTGATATGTTGTAGCTATTTTCATGTAAATATTATTTTATCTTTCAATGCTATGCAAATCCATGGCGATCTTTCAATATGTAAAACTCCTCGCTGTATAAAAGAGAACTATTTGATGGTGAAATAAATTCTTTCAACCGGACAATGAGTGGTTGTCACCTCTAGTATACATAATGTAAATCATAACACCCCGTTTGGTTACTTGCACTCACTGGTGGGGTTGAACTTTTGCAAGAATTGGGGGCCATCGAAGCATTTTATTTATCTTTTTAATCAGAAAAAAGTGCCCAATGCGGGAATCGAACCCAGGTCGTAGCGGTTGAAAACCAACGGTTTAGACCATCCTTCCACCGACCCCCAAACAACCTCTAATTCACCCTAAGGACAAGGTGATTCCTGTCGTGATGAATTATAGCTGATAAAAGTGAATAGGTTGTGATAAGGATTTGATAAAATAGTTGAAATAGAGTAGGTTAAAAACACAAGGTAATAAAACCAAATCTAAATAAATAGTGTGTGGTATTTCTGTAACAGCCTTGTTATTGAAACATTACACACTATACAACAACAACAACAAAAGCCTTTATTTAGGGCATTCCGCCCCATACAGGATTCGCTGTATTTACACGTCAACAAGAGGAGAGGGAAGAGGAAATATTTACAACAAAATAAGGTTTGTCTCACTACACACTATTTATTTATTTGGATTTGGAGGGACAAGCACCGGTTCTGTCCTCCCAAGAGAACAACAGTCTTTGATTTCCAGACTTAAGTCTGGTCATCTACGGACAATGACTTTCCAGAATGGTTACAAGGTTTTCCCACTATGTACTAAGTGCAATTCTCAACCTGCAACCCCAAAACACATTATTGACTGTATTGACTCATCCATTGATGTGCTCTACTCATCCCCAGCAGACACCATCAACAGGCTTTACAAGCTTGATACCTTAATATGATTGAGTGGAGATAAGAAAGAATAAGAAGATTTATTTGGATTTGGTCTTATTACTTTCTGTTTCTAATCTATAATCCAAATTGTACCTAATCACTTACTATAATTCTACTGACTTCATTTCAACACTTACTTCAACAAGTTTTTGAATCCTTTTCAACCCATTTACTATCACACACCTATAAATTTGACACTAATTTTAACCAAAAATTCTGATCCCTTGGAGTAAAAAGTTGAATTAGCGATGTTGGGCTTCACACAGAGGTAATAAAGTCTTCTCTTTATCCAGGTTTAAAAAGTAATAAGACCAAATGAATAAATAGTGATGTTTCGGTAACAGCATTGTTACTATCATCAGACAAAAGTATCGAATGATGGTGTGTCATTTGATTGATTTATTTCAATTGATGCCATTCAGTACTTTTGTCTGATGATGGTAACAATGCTATTACCGAAACATCACACACTATTTATTTATTTGGATTTGGTCTTATTATCTTTACTACCTGGACAGAGAGGAGTACTTTTTATTACCTCTGTGTAGATTCCAACTTCTTTAATTTAACTTTTTATATCCCAAGGGATCAGAATTTTCAGTTAAAGAGTTTGTGTTGAATTTATGATAGGTTAAAGTACCTGGACATCACGCTTCGTGGACCAATTAAAGGAACTTACTGGCTTGACAGTCTTTGGTACATTGAGCTGACAGAGATGACTGGCGTCGCATCGTGTTTGGGATGTAATATGTACAGTGGGCGAATAAATGATATATATATTAAAAATAAAGAAAGCATATCCTGACCACGAGCACATGTGCTTTTTATATGGCAGAGTGCCATCTAGTGGAGCAAAAATAAAATAAACGTTTATTTAACTTACTCCGTGATATTTGGCCAACCCAATTTCTTGATAATCAAGAAAAGCCATCCATGAATGCGTTTCGCGCTGTTGGCGCTCATCGGCGTGGAGCAGGCTGTACCATTGCGACCAAAAAGCACATGTGCTCGTGGTCAGGATATGCTTTCTTTATTTTTAATATCAACACCTGACCCACTTATTTTTTCTATTGTTTTTCATATATATATATGTTATATTTTTAAATAAAAAAAGATGGGATTTCTGTTGTTTTGGATCATATTGATTTGTATGCTATGGTGGTGCAGTCGTGGTTAAATTCTTGATTTATTTATTTTTTATTTATTGTTACAAAAGCACGAAGTCCAAAGGACTATTGTGCTGTGCTAGTATTATTTACATATATATGATTAATTATTTACACGATGGATTAGTAGTGTTTTGTAAATTATTGTACAAATAGTTCTAAACTTAACAAAGTTCTCATAAGATAGAGTATATACACAAAGAGAATTTGGTAATGTTTCAAAGTATCTACATACAATTTGATTAGTCAGAGGGCAAGATAAAAGAAGATGCTCTGGTGATTCAACATCTAAGCGGCATTCACATGTTGGATCATTGATAGCATTCAGTTTGAATAAGAAACTTAAGAAGGGTCCTTTGCCAGTTAAGAATAAAGTAGTGAATTTATCAGAAGAAATGAAATTTGGGACAGCAATTGGAAAGAATTTCTTGAACAGTTCATTAGATTGAGAAAGATAAAACTTAAATTTTAGATCCAGATATAGTTTGTTTAATTCTTTTTGAAGGGGTTTTTTGAGTGTTCGATCTGTGAGAGAATTTGTCATATTATACTTTGTTTGTAATAATTCAAGATAATCGGACAGTAAAGGGGTTTTCGCTAGTATATGTGTGATGTAAGAAGATGAAGTCCTATAAGCATGAATGCATCTAATAAGAATTTGATATTGTATAGAATTCAACTTGGATCTTTTTGCTGCAGTGATAAAAGGAAACCAAATATTTGATGCATAGCTTATTGTAGAGCGTATCATAGCTTTATATAGGATCAATCTACGCCGAGTATCAATGCCCCAAGTACGTGCACATAATGAGAATAATATATTCTTAAGTTTCGTAGCTTTCATAATTATATTGTCAACATGTGTTCCAAAATTAATCTTATTCCTTTGTCTATGATTTTTAAAAATAACTCCCAAAATTTTAACAGTTTCTGATGGTTGAATTATTTTTCCATCAAAATTAATGGGCAATTTTTCATAGTTATGTAGATAGAGTATACCTGTTTTGTTTGGACTTAGTGAAAGTTTTACCTTTTCACACCATGCTTTGATTTTTATTAAACATTTGGTAATATTAAACTGAAGATCATAGATGTTTGAACTCCATACCACAAATGTCACATCGTCCGCGAAAGCAATTACTCTAGCAAAACTTTCGTTAAAAGATGAGTTGAAATCATTAAGTAATATATTCCAAAGAATAGGAGAAATAATACCACCCTGGGGACATCCCTTATTTATCTTTTTTATACACTTTACATTAGTATATTTAAACTCTACACTCCGGTCTTCAAAGTAAGAATTAATTATTTTTATAAGTACCGCTGGAAAATTTGCCTTGTCCAATTGTTGGAGAATTGCCGGATGCCATGCGTTGTCGAAAGCTCCGCTGATGTCCACTGTTACTATTGCCGTATTTTCTGTTTCTCTTTTCAGAAGACTTAATTTAGTTATTTCTTGTAAAGCAGAGATTGTTGATTTTTCTTGTGTAAATCCATGTTGAGCAGGATGCATAACATTATTACTATTAATATGATTTAAAAGTTCAATATGAATTAGACTTTCAAAAATTTTACCTAAATTAGAAGACAAGCTTATAGGGCGGTAGGCTTTCGGATCTTTATAATTTTCTTTATTAGGTTTTTTTATAATCATTACTGCTGACTTTCTCCAGGCCTCCGGATAATAATTAAGTCCCATACAAGCATTGAACAATTTTGTTAACACAGGAGATATATGATGAACTGCCGTTTTGATCATCTGATTGCTTATATGATCTATTCCTGGAGCCTTGCCATTTTTAAGTTTTTTAATTATTGAACAGATTTGAATATTATCAAAATAAATGATTTTATCATTAGAAAAAGTATAACTCTTGTCTCTGATTAATTTATGATAGTTTGTGTCAGAAGATTGACAGTCATTCGGAAATAGAGATGATAAAAGATTTTTCATTTCTGATTCGAGCACATCTTGAGATACATCTAGAATTGGTAAATCAAAAGACCTAGGAGAAATTTTTTGTTTAAAAGTTTTGTAAGTATTACCAAAAGGAGATGTATTTTCAACTTCCTCCAGGAATACCCTCCAGCTTACATTTCTTGTTTTTTCAATAATATTCATATACTTATTTCGTATTTCTTTATACATTTTTTCATCAACTAGCTGTCTATTAGACCGTTTACCCCCGATAATATAGATTTCGAACATATTTAAAATGATTTTTAAAAAGTTCCAGTTCATCCGTCCACCAATTAAATGGATTATTATTTAAATATTTTGGTTTTAATCGTAGAGATGCATATGCAGCTTCAATTAATATGTCAGTTATGAGAGAAACTACACAGTTTATATCGTTTATATTTACTATTTTACCTAATTTCATCATTGCCTCATTTATCCTAGACACATTGATTGCCTGCTCATATTTTTGCCAATTGGCTCTTTTTTCTTGAAAATACCATGTAGAATTATTTTCATGTAATAAACTTTCTGTTTCCAGACTAATGTCGAATGAGATTGCGTGATGGTCTGTGATTTGCGAAAGATTTAACGTTTTCCATCCATTAACAAGTACATGAGCATGACTATTAGTAATAGTAAGGTCTATTATACTTAATCCTCGACATGTTTTGTTTCGATTGTTATGTATGAGCATATTGTGAAAATCAATTATAGGTTGAAGTCTTCTACCGTTTTGATTGATAATATTATCAAACCACATCTGACTTCGAGCATTAAAATCTCCAGCTAAAATCAATGGATTTGTGTTAAAATTTTTAATTAATTTATCAAGGAATTGAACATGACAGGTATCCATTTTATTAGGGTGTATATAAATATTTGAAAGAATAATTTGCCGTTTAGTAGTTTGTACTGATATAGTGGTTGCAAATGAATTTGAAAACTCTTTAATTAATTTACATGATAAGAAAGGGTTTGTAACGATTGTTGCGCTATATATTGGAACTCCCGGTATATTTGCATAATATATTTTTGAACGCATATTAAAGATTACTTCATTATTTATACTATATGGTTCTTGAACTATAATCATATCATATTTTTCTTTAGAAATAAATTCCCTTATTTCATTATTAACCAAATTGCTTTTCCGCGTGTTTTGTTGTAGAATTTTTAATTTGAACATTGACAAAAAAATAAAACAAGAATAAGTCTATTCTAATCCAAAGTAACAATATCATGATCTAAATCTGCATAACATGTTCTTTGTATCTCATATTTCATTTGTTGAAGGAACACAGGACATAATTTGTCATTAGAACGATGATTATTGCTATTCCTATATTTAGGATGTGTAGAGCAATTTATGCACTTGGGCAAGGATTGACAGTTAACATGTTGGTCATTGTCTCCGCAATTTTTACATTTTATGATGTTACATGAATTTTTACTATGACCATAACTAAAACAGTTTTGACATTGACGTACAAGCACCTTATCCTTCATATATGTAACCTGTATGTCTGTATATATACGTTGTAATTTCTTCATAATTTGGTATGTAGCCGGGGAAATGCGGAGAACAACATCCTGTACATCAGTATTTGATCTCATAGCGAACAGAACCTTTATCTTCTTCTCTCGACCTTCTAACTCTGGGTTCATATTGCATAAAATCGAAGGCAATTCCTTAATATCTGTAGATTTAGTAATTGACTTAAGAACAATTGTAGGATCTAGTGGTTTTGGTGCATAAATTAATGCTTTTTGATTTACCTCATCAATCTTTTTAAACTCTTCAATCAATGTATTCAAATCTTCACCTGAATCAACTTTAAGTATTACGCCAGATTTTGATTTTATTATTTTATTTATTTTGACTTTAGATCTATCATTTCTCATCTTTTTAATACCATTATTTACTTCGCCTAATACTTCAGCCGGGGAAACATTTAACTTGGATTTAAATATTATTGTTTTATCCGTTACGTTTTGATTTTGCATAACTATTTTATCGTCTTCACTAGTAACTCTCGTAGCTTGAGCATATGACCTATTATAAAATTGACTTGAAGGAGATATTTTCTTTATTGATTCGTCCAGATTTCCAAGTCTATCACAAATAGAGCCATTGATTACAGCGATATCTCCCATTGTATCCATCAATATATTCAATTGCTTTAGCAAACCCTGTACAATTGTAAGATCATTTTGATTTATGCTTTTATTTGTAGATGAGTACTTTGATTTTAATGTGTCAGCAATTTGTTCCGAGATGATCTTATGCTGAATCCTACATTCCTCAGTACGTTTTTCAATTTTATCGACCATATTGTTCTAACAAGCGGCAAGCGGTCGCGCCGCGCCGTCTGCTGATATGCAAATCAGCTGTATATAAAATGTTTAAGTATACTTAAGAGTTGGTTATTATATTTATAATAATATAAAAAAGTAAGGTATAAAAGATTTTAAATTTCAAAAACAACTCTAAAAACAAATTGAAGTAATATTTACCGGAATTCGCGGAGCGCTGCAAGAACACGTCCGCCCGACGATAATTATGCAAAGCTTGATTGAATAATAATGAAAATATTGGTTTTGATCAGTAATTGCTTTTATTGAGCTAAGTGATATATATGAAAAACATAATTTGATTAAAGTACTGCCTGGCTTAAGGCGTAAGAATAAAAAAAATGAAAAGATTATTTACATAATTACAAAGTTTTGGGTCGACCAACGGGGAAGAACAACAATTAGATTTTATATGGGAAGCATGACCTCTGGCGGTCGATTTAAACAGAGTATTTATATCTATGACATTATAATTTTTTTAAATAAAATAACATTTTAACATATAACATTTTTGAATAAAATATTTCAATATAACATATATATATATATATAAAGTGGTTGAAAAGGACTCAAGAAAAAGACTATTGAATCTATAATCCAGATTGTACCTTATCATTCTACCAGGTATAATTAACAACAAGAGTGTGTGGTCCCCAGTGGAGAGCCTGATCCGCGGAGAGAGAGAGGGAGTGTTCCAGACCCTGCTGGAGTCCACCTACGTGAGCACCAGCAAGCATGTGCTCCGGGTGCTGCACTCCCAGTATCACTTCATGGCCCACCTGGGGGCCGTCCGCTCCTACCTCCTGCTGGGCCAGGGGGACTTTGTCCGCCACCTCATGGACCTCTTGGAGTAAGTCCACCTTCTTTTTTTGTGCTTATCCCTAGTACACGTGGTACAGGCCATGATAATCATGGTGGTAGAAGTTGGTGACTGCTTTTACTGTAAGTGCACCACATGTCTACACATGTGAATAGCAGTTCAACTTTGCACTTACAAATGTGCCAGAGCTTCGTTTGGTTACTTGCACTCACTGGTGGGGTTGGACTTTTGGAAGAATCAGGGGCCATTGGAGCATTTTTTTTAAATCAGAAAAAAAGTGCCCAAGATGGGATTTGATCCCGGGTCGTAGTGGTTAAAAACCGATGGTTTAGACCATCCTTCCACCGACCTACCAGTCCACCTCCTTCCTTCTCTTAGTTAGCCCCTATCCTGGTGTATGGTTGGAGAATGTCACGTCTAGCGTGAGAGGATGGTACGATGCTGACATCTTCCCATTGAACATACAGTAAAGTTACCATCAGAGGACACTCCATCTAGAGGACACCTCTCTACAAAGGACAGTTTTCATACCAAAATGACCATATTTAGCAACTCTCCAGTCAGAGCCCTGAACCTCAGACAGCACCAAGCAACACTAACAAGATTTAGAACAGGCCATCTCAAGCCATTGAAGATAGAAAATAATAACAAAATCTACCCCACTTGCCCAAAATGTAGCTTGGCACCTGCAGCTCCAGAACACATTTTAGCTTACATTAGAAGCACTAAACAGGAACTTTGGGAGAGGCCACTACTTATCATAAAATGGTCAAGGAGCATGGACTCATGGAATTTGTGTAATCTTTGCATAAAAAGATAAGAAACAACAACAGTGTGGTGCTAGTATAGTACCGGATGTTGTGCTTATATTGTTGTGTTGTTGTTTCTTATTCCCTTGTACAGAGATTATGTTGTTGTTGTTGTTTCTTATCCCCTTGTGTAAAGATTACACGAATTCCATGAGTTCATGCTCCTCGAGCACAGAGACTATACGAATTCCATGCGTCCATGCTCTTCAAGCTGCTTATATCATGTAATTATAAATGGCTTCACATTGACTCTTCCACAAGCCCAGCAGTGAATGTGAAGAGCCACTTTGAACCTTTTCACCTTGTAAATGCAAAACTAGACAAATGGTTGAAGTGTCTGTAGCCACCAGGTTGTCCCAGGTAAAGGGTAGATGATGTGGTGACAGAGGGGAGCTGAGCAAGCCTGCCAACCTCCTCTACCTCCACAACCTGAGTGGTATCCTGGACTCTGCAGTCCGAGCCACCAACGCCCAGTTTGACAGTCCTGATATCCTGCAGAGGTTGGATGTCCGACTACTAGATGTAAGTCCGGCTGAGTAGTCCGGTGTGGCTGTAACTGTGGCTACTGTGACAGGTGACCACAGGGGACACTGGCTGGGATGTCTTCAGCCTGGACTATCATGTGGATGGACCCATCGGGACTGTGAGAACTTACAGTAACTCTTTGTGTTAGAACTACCTGGGGCCTTACATGCACATGTTCTCTATAAAGCACAATTTGGATTATAGATTATAAAACAAGATAATAAGACCAAATCCAAATAAATAAATAGTGTTGAGGATTCTCAATCAATATAGATTGCTGTCTCTCTTTACCTTGAGAGACAACCTAGAGTCCAGCTACTTGACCGCAACTCCAAAGGAAGAGGCTCTCAAGGACGACTATCAACCATCCAAAATATTATCCAGAACTCTTTTTTATTGAAAAACACGATCAATTTATACATTAAAGTAATTTACATACCAATTTATACATTAGAAGAAATTTACATATTTTTTCCTCTCTTAGTTTTTAAGTTACAAATTTACATAAAAATAAAGTTGACTACTCTAGTAGTCGTAATAAATAGTGTGTGATGTTTCGGTAACAGCGTTGTTACCATCTTCAGACAAAAGTACTGAATGAGAAATTTTACCACAGCATGTTTTAAATAGTTACTGTTCTATAACAGTCACACACTATTTATTTATTTGGATTTGGTCTTATTACCTTGTTTTGTACATGTTCTCAGAACAGCTATCTGATATTGTGTTGGTGGTTAGCTGTGATTATCTACTCTCATGGACAAAACTTAAGGAAGTGTCTCAAACTCTACAAACTTGATACCCTAATACGATTGAGTGGAGATAAGAAAGAATAAGAAGACTTAAGAAAGTGGAAAGTCTTTCTTGAAGGAGACAGAGACAATTTTGTCGCACTTGGTTAATTCATGTGTCTTCATTAAAGGTCACTGGGTACCAAATATCTTTCAGAGATATCGTCCTGATATACAGTAAAGCCTTGTAAAGAACACCTAATTTCAGAGTCAAAGTGTCCTTTAAGGAGAGGTGTCCTCTTACTGGAGAGTTGCTTAATAGTAGAAATGGTAATTTTGCAAATGAAAACTGTCCTTTGTAGAGAAGTGTCTTCTAACGTGAGTGTCCTCTGATGGGAGGTTCTACTGTACATGCTAAAAGGTACAACTTCCTTAAGTTTTGTCCATTGAGTGTAAGAGTAGCCTTGGACCAATCAGCAGGCTTTATGTTAGGGTAGGCATATAAAAAGCTACAAGAACTCACCGACAATATTGGTTGAATGGAGGCACATTATGTGCTGCCAGTAAAAGTAACCAACTAGCAGCTGTGTCTGAGTTCATGTCAGCGGCCAAAGTTCTCTATATTTGGAACAACCTCATTGGTTGGACTGTCACAGTCGATGCTTCAGATACTTTGAATCAACACCACACCATGAAGACAACACCCATTTGAAGTGTTAGGTATTGAGATTAGAATAAAGAAGTGGACACTAAGCAGGATTGCCTCAACATTTTTAAATGTCAAATAAAAAAAATAACACACATTTAGGAACAGAAACCAGGAATATAGAAGTCCACAATTTAATAAATGTTTATGATTCTTTCTCAGCATACTACAGTGTAAAGGACAACTACGTCAAGTAACAGAGTCAAAGTGTTCTTTGTTGTTGTTGTTTCTTATCCCCTTGTGTAAAAATAACACAAATTCCATGAGTTCCTGCTCCTCGAGCTGTTTTATGATGAGCAGTGGCCTCTCCCAAAGGTCCTGTTTAGTACATCTAATGCAAGCCAAAATGAAAGTGTTCTTCAGAGAGAGGTAGCCTCTTGACAGAGTTGCTATTCAGTAGAATGGGAATTTTGGTGATGAGAACTGTCCTTTATAGAGAGGTGTCTTCTAGCAGGAGTGTTCTCTCATGGATTTGTGGTAGATATTTTTGAAGAAATAGCCTTAGCCTTTTTTAATCAAATTAGTTATTTTCTATTTAAATACAAACAGACAAATCAAAATGGTGGCTAATATTTTACATCTACCAAACGAACTCATTATATATATAGAACTTCTATATTTTCAGGTCACAGAGTTATAAAAAAAAAATACAAATTATTATTCATTTTAAAATAAAACATCGTGAAGTATTATTATTTTGCCGTATTCATTATTTAATAAAAAATATAGTTTGTAAACACTTTTAAAATATTACAAGTAAAAAAAAATGGGGGGTCGGTGGAAGGCTGGTTAAACTGTTTAGTTTTCGACCACTACGACCCGGGTTCGAATCCCGCATTGGACACTTTTTTCTGTTTAAAAAAAAAAAAAATTCAAATGCTCCAATGGCCCCCCGATTCTTGCAAAAGTCAAACCCCACCAGCAAGTGCAAGTAACCAAACGGGGCTCTGGCACATTTGTAAGTGCAAAGTCGAACTGCTTTTCACATGTGTAGACATGTGGTGCGCTTACAGTAAAAAAAAGCAGTTGCTAACTACCCACCATGATTATCATGGTCTGTACCACGTGTACTAGGGATAAGCAAAAAAAAAAAAAACAAGTCAAAATGAAGAGCACGACTACAAATTGTTCTACAGTACCTGGAAAGTTGTCTTCTTTTGCTGAAGATGGGAACACACAGCAAGTTCAAATGAGATACTTTTCAATATATTCAATAAATATATTGCCTTGTATCAATATTATGGTAAAACATCAGGATCCAGGGATAGAAGTTTCTTTATAAGCATTTAATTCAGAGCTCTAGAACTCTTGTGCATGAAAGTCCTTCTACAGGAGAAAATACAATGGTACAATACTGAAGGTGTTGTTGTTTTTTATCCCCTTGTGCAGAGATTATTTCATGAGTAATGCTCCTCGAGAAAATACAGGAGGTAATAAGTTCTTTGATTGTGTTTTCAATAACATTTGAATGTTGGAATAGCAGCCTTGTGTTCTTGTCCTCAACAACCTGTATTAAGTTTCCTTAATCTCTTTACCTGAGAACCGGTGTTTTGACTGGGTCTTTTATTCTTAAGGATGGGGGGATAAAGCACAAGATGAACTCTATTGGTGACATTTCAGTAGCAGCATTCATTGCTACAATATTGTTGTTTCTTATCCCATTGTGCAAAGATTACACGAATTCCATGAGAGATCTCATGGAATAGGATGTAGGAGTGCAGCTTTCGTTGATCATGGCACCATGATCCAGGCACACTTTGGTGAAAGTCTGACTTTGCCTGTAATTTTAGGCCGTTCCTAACTTGGAAGCCTTTTCTGCTGACTCTAACATGAGTACAGATGCAGCTAATTGGTACAGTAGAGCTCTGGAGTGGTCACAGTCTCAAAATTGGAAACTTTCTTGGAGGTAGTCTTTTATTGGAGGTTTGAGGATTAGTTCGGTATACAAAGGTAGTTACATAATGTAGAATGGAAGGTATGGGGGTCAGTGGAAGGCTGGGTAAACCGTTTGATTTTCGACCACTAGGACCCGGGTTCGATTCCCGCATTGGGCACTTTTTTCTGTTAAAAAAAAAAAAAAAATGCTCCAATGGCCCCCGATTCTTGCAAAAGTCCAACCCCACCAGCGAGTGCAAGTAACCAAACGGGGCTCTGGCATTTGTAAGTGCAAAGTCGAACTGCTTTTCACATGTGTAGACATGTGGTGCACTTACAGTAAAAGCAGTCGCTAACTACCCACCATGATTATCATGGCCTGTACCACGTGTACTAGGGATAAGCAAAAAAAAAAAAGAATGGAAGGTTTTATTCTCCATCCTTAGAGCATGCTGTTTGGTGTGATTGACAATTTACTTGCTTAGTTTTGGGAATTCCTAGTTTGTGCCTGGTGTCTGTATTTTATCATTTTCAGGTCGAGATTGTGCACTCTGCTTCCATTGTCCCAATGTTTCTATTCCTTGGTGATCTGCTTTTCACATATGTAGACATGTGGTGCATTTACAGTAAAAGCAGTTGCGTACTTCTACCCACCATAATTATCATGGCCTGTACCACATGTTTTTTTTGCTTACCCCTAGTACACGTGATACAGGCCATGATAATCATGGTGGGTAGAAGTAGGCGACTGCTTTTACTGTAAGTGCACCACATGTCTACACATGTGAAAAGCAGTTCGACTTTGCACTTACAAATGTGCCTGAGCCCCGTTTGGTTACTTGCACTTGCTGGTGGGGTTGTACTTTTGCAAGAATCAGGGGCCATTGGAGCATTTTATTTTTAGTAGTACCACGTGTACTAGGGATAAGCAAAAAAAAAATTCCTTGGTGATTCCCACCATCATTTGTACCAGGTCGGATCTCTGATCTTTTACTCAATTGGGCTCAAAATTGTGTTGTTAGAGAGTTGAGTATCCTTTTTAAACTTTATCTGTGTGCTGCTCAGGTGTTCACCAGCCAGTGCATGGTCTCATACCTGCGCCTGTTCAACTGGCTCTGGCGAGCCAAGCGCATGGAGTATGTCCTGGCCACCCTGTGGAAGACACACAGTGCCAACGCCCGCACAGCATCCTCCCACCTTCCACAGCTTGCCCCAGTAGTGCACCAGGCCCACTGCCTGCTCTCAGCCATGGTGCACCTGGTGCAGCAGATGCAGTACTACATTGCCTTTGAGGTGGGTGCTCCACACAGTGCACCAGAGGCTCCAGTGGAGCTCTTTGGGTGTTGCTACAGTTGATCCTCAAGAATCTATCATTTATTGCTAAGTTTGTACCATCTTCTGTTCCTCTGTGTAGTTTAAAGTTTGAAAATAACCTTCTTGAGACATCAGTCAATATTGTGTGTTTTTTTTTATCCATAGTCACGTGGTACAGGCCATGATAATCATGGTGGGTAGTTAGCGACTGCTTTTACTGTAAGCGCACCACATGTCTACACATGTGAAAAGCAGTTCGACTTTGCACTTACAAATGTGCCAGAGCCCCGTTTGGTTACTTGCACTCGCTGGTGGGGTTGGACTTTTGCAAGAATTGGGGCCATTGGAGCATTTTTTTTAAAACAGAAACAAGTGTTCAATGAGGGAATCGAACCCGGGTTGTAGAGGTCGAAAACCAAACGGTTTAACCAGCCTTCCACCGACCCCCTTGTGTTATACAGTAAAATCTTGCTAAAGCGAACCAGAGCTATAGCAAACCTTCCAGTATAACGAACAGGAAATAATCCCCATTTTTATGTTATAACACAGTGAACTATGGCTATAATAAACCATGTCTATAGTGATCCAAAGGTTCAGTACCATTGGGGTTGATTGAGGACACTCTCATAGCAGGTATCTTCTGGAATATCTCCTAAGTGCTATCCCTACCATCCAAAGCTGTAAAAGCTAGAATCAATCCCCGCTGTGTGTTGAACCAGGTGATGGAATGTTCGTGGGCCGAGCTGGTTCAGAAAGTCAATGCTGCCCAGGACCTGGATCAGGTGATTGGAGCCCACGTGAGGTTCCTGGATACCTTGCTCTCCCGGGCTCTGCTGGACCCGGCTTCTAAGGTCCGACCTTCTATACTGATTGTTCTTTCTAAGTCCCTACCTCAGTATAACACAACCTCTTTAATTCAACAGATCTACCACAGTAGTCAAACAGTAGTCAAAACAAGTCAAAAGGAGGAGCTCTGAACATCAGAAATAGACAGCATCAAACAACACTAACAAGATTTAGAACAGGCCATCTCAAGCCATTGAAGATAGAAAATAACAACAAAATCTACCCCACTTGCCCAAAATGTAGCTTGGCACCTGCAGCTCCAGATCACATTTTGGCTTGCATTAGATGTACTAAACAGGACCTTTGGGAGAGGCCGCTGCTCATCATAAAACAGCTCGAGGAGCATGAACTCATGGAATTCGTGTAATCTTTACACAAGGGGATAAGAAACAACAACAACAACAACAGATCTACCCCTCGGCAGAGCTGACTGCTACAGGGTGGATAGAGGAACAGCCTTCAGATATGAAGGCCAGCTGCGAAACAAGCAGAATAACTGACGAATAAGAAGGCACAGACCAACAGCAGTATTGTTAGAAAGAGAGAGGAGAAAGACCTTTTTAAAAATCCTGAGTTCAACTGACCGGGTTGATAAACCTCAGCACAAGGGCCCTCTCCAAGGATATGGAGGAACTGTGTCTATACTCATTTCAGAGTTGGCAGCAAAATCTTCTACTTCCATGTTAGGAATGGCCTCACATTACAGGCAAGATCAGACTTTCACCAAAGTGTGCCTGGATCATGGTGCCATGATCAACGAAAGCTGCACTTCTACACCCCATTCCATGAGATCATGAACTCATGGAATTTGTGTAATCTTTACACAGGGGATAAGAAACAACAACATAACCTCTTTAATTTAAGAAAATGGCATCTCCTGATTGTGCACCTGAAAGTTGCTGATGTCATCTATCAGAATAAATATCAACTAATTGTTCATTTTTAATTATTCCAGAATTGGCCAAATACTCTCTATTGATTAATCAAGAAAAGCTAACCACATAGTGTTTCGGGCTGTTGGCCCTTATCAGCGTGGTGCAAGCTGTACCTCAACGTCCAAAAAAGCTAGTGTGGCATCCTCAAAAATCATGAAATGTGTATTTAAGGCCAGAAGTGCATGAGAACACCAAACTAGGTGAAAAACTAGTACAAAAGTGTTGACTTTGCTTAGAATTATTAATGAAACTGATTCCAATAATTATTAATTAAACATTTATTGATTTACAAGAGAGAGAACAAAATACAGTAAAACCCCGCTATAACGAACCCTGGATATAACGAACCTTCCCTTATAACGAACCCACGCCGATTCCCAATTCCATTCCATTGAAAATACCATCGTTATAACGAACTTTGCGATTTTTAGAATAACGAACTACCCCTATAACGAACCTATTTCGGGTCCCAAAATGATAAAATCTATTAAAAATACTATGCTTATAACGAACTTAGAATTGTAATTTAAAAAAAAAATTAAAAAATAAAATTTTGAGCATGTTTAAAGCTCGCGGATCGCGATTTCAAAACAATAAATTTAGCGGCATTGTTTGTTTGATTTTTGCACTTTATTTTTGCTGTATGTTGTATAAATTTTTACACATTATACTTTTTATTAATTAGAATATCTTTGCATCCATTAAATTTGAAATATAAAAAATGCAAATGGCTTCCAAAATGAAGAAAACAAAGGCATTTTAAAAACAAAAGCATTATTTCATTTAAAAAAAAAAAGGCCATTTTCAGAACTTTTCAAAGTGAAACAACATAGGCAAAATGTTAAGAACATATTAAAATAAGAGAATATAACTTTTCTATTATAAAAGATAAAATATAAAGTTATTAAAAATTGTTACAAAGAGGAATCAACTTCAACTTTTGCCGCGATCGCGATCGTACGTTTTAGGGCTAAAAAAAAAAAAGTCCAAATAAACGGTCCCGTGATGAAACAAAAATTATTTTTATGCCATTAACTATGGTGATTTTAAAGTCAGCAATGTTTTACATGACAGGTTAAAAAAAAAAAACGAAATCTAGACCTAGAAGAATATGGGGAAACATGAAATGGAAGAAAAACACTAACTTTATTTGAATGGTGCAATGCTTGGAAGAATGCTTTGAAACTACAAGGTATTAGAGCCATTTTTTCAAGTAAAAATTGTATTATATAATGTTAAATAGGATTTGCCTTTATTTTTAACTTAGACATAGAGGTACATGTATGTTAATCATAAGAAGAACCTATTATCTAATGATTTCTATTATTATTCAGTATTAATATAAGGAAATTAAAATAAAGTGACCACTATTAAGAGGCAGCCTCTTCTTGTGTGTATGGCTGTTTTTTAATTATACGGTCTAAAATTTTTGAAAAGTAAAAAAAAATAGCCAAACCGTGGCTATAGTGAACCGTGGCTATAGTGAACCAAAAGCTCTGTCCCATTGGGGTTCACTATAGAGGGGTTTTACTGTATAAAAGGGAAACTAATATTAAACAAAGGAACTTTTTTCTGTTTCGGTTAGCGCCTATTTACCTGTGAACTTACACACACTCTGTGGTAACAATTAATTAATATATATATAACAAAAAGTGAAATTGTACTGGTATCAGGGGGGTAAATTAAGAAAAAAGGTATCTCATGATTGTGCAACTAAAAGTTGCTGGCATGCACCATCTGTCATATTGAAGTACAGCTTGCACAACACTGACGAAGGCCAACAACCCGAAACTCGTATGTGGTTAGCTTTTTTTGATTAATAAAGAATGGGTATTTGGCCAATTTTAGAATAATTAAAAATCAACGATTAGTGGATTCGTTTGTACTCCATGTTAGGAGCGGCTGCACATGGCATCTGTTCCTCATGTCAGAGGCGGCCATTTCTTTTGGAGCTAAGTCTGCCTGCCACTGAGTAGTGCTCCCAGTCTTAATGACAAAGGCATTCTACTTCACCCAGTGTGGAGATAAGAAAGAAGAAGAAGGATTAGTGGATATATATTCCAACAGATGACATCAACAACTTTTATTTGCACGATCAGGAGCTGCCTTAATTTATCTACCTGAACTCAGTACAATTTCACTTTGGTACTATTTTTCACATAAAATAAATTTAAAAAATAATGCTTATTTTGGATTGTAATAAGATTATTTATTATACAATATAACGCGGCTGATGATTGTAAAACGAAAATTAAAATTATACCGCGAATGTTTCTTTTTAAAAATCGAAATTTATTTTCAAAGAGAAATAGCGACATTTCTAACTTTGAGGATGAGGCATGGAAAGGTGAAACATGAAGAGTAATGGAGAACGGAAAAATAAAAAGTGTCCAGGGGCGGGAATCCAATATTTCGATGGATCAATCGTCCATCTTTTACGAGGGTTTTTGTTATGAAGCACGCAGCAGGATCGCGATAAACCATCTAATATCGCCCAATAAGCTTGTAAGACGTCTGTGGCTCACCTGAAGCATGCGACCTGCTGCATGCTTTATAACAAAAACCCTCGTAAAAGATGGACGATTGGGTCTATCGAAATATTGGATTAATAAATAATCTTATTACAATCCAAAATAAGCCTTATTTTTTAAATATATATATATTATAAAATATAATTAGATTTCTTTTTTATTTTGATTATTAGATTTATATAGAATTAATACTTGATGCTGATTATTTTGAGAATAGGGATATTTGTCGAGCAGTCGTGGCATAAATATTGAAAGAATAATAATAAATATGGTTTTGATCAGAGATTTCTTTATTTTTACTAAGGAATATATATGAATAACATAATTTGGTAAAAGGGCTTCCTGACTTAAGGCGTAAGAATAAAAAAATTAATAACTTATTTACATACAGTCGACCCTCGGTTTACGAGCACCTTGGAGTACGAGCTTTTCGCAGTACGAGCAAAATTTTGCATTACGAGCAACTCGTAATGGTTGCCCATAATCGTGATGGATGAAAATTCACTGGGATCCCTCCCTTCAGATCAGATTCGGGAAATATGTAAAATGTGGGAAACTGTGCAAGAAGTTCGTAGCAAGAAGAATTGCCCGAGTTTCAATTATTAAAAATAAGAAATTAGTTTCGCACTACGAGCGTTTTGGAGTACGAGCATGGCTCTGGAACTGATTATGCTAGCAAACCGAGGGTCCACTGTAATGTACAAAAGGTTTGAGCTGGCCATTGGGATAGAACAACAACAAGTTTTTATATGCAAAGCATGACCTCTGGCGGTCGATTTAGCAGAGTATTTGAATGTATGAAATTATAATTTAAAATAAAATAATATTTTTATATAACATATATATATATTATGGATTGCTAAATATTCAGAGAATAAAACAAATAGTTTCAAAAGTAGAGAGAGAGAGAAGGACCAGAGTAATGTAATGAACCTCCTGATTCTTGCTGATGGCATACTGCCATCTATCAAGTTATTAATATTCCAAAAAGGAGCTATAGACTAACTCTGGAAAATAAGTCAACAGAGGGTGTATAGATGGTACTGGGCCATTAGCATCATGCAGGAGGTGCAATTTCTTTATATAGTCCTCCAACCTCTTTATTTCAACACCCCAAGGGATCAGAACTTTGTGTTGGATTATAGTTGGTTAAAGTTGTTGTTGTTTCTTATCCCCGTGTGTAAATATTACACAAATTCCACGAGTTCAATCTCCTTGAGCTGTTATATGATAAACAGCGGCCTCTCCCAAAGGTCCTGTAGTTGGTTAAAGTAAATAGGTTGATTAGTTGAATTCAAGTAGGTGTTTTGTTGTTTCTTATCCCCTTGTGTAAAGATTACACAAATTCCATGAGTTCACGCTCCTCCAGCTGTTTGATGATAAGCAGCAGTCTCTCCCAAAGGTCCTGTTTAGTGTATCTAATGAAAGCCAAAATATGAGGTGTTATGTTGTTGATGTTTATTATCCACCTTGTGCAAAGATCACAATAATTCCATGAGTCCATGTTTCTCAAGCTAGGTGTTGAGTTAGAGTTGGTTGTATTAAAGAGGTTTTGATAATATCAATAAGCAAGAAACTTGACCCTGGATTGCTTGTTGGTTTTATTAAATTATAAGTCAGGGGATGAAGGTTTATTGTAAATCAAGGTTATATATTGTATACAACAATGTGTATGTGGAATAATGGAGATCCACTTCGGGATGTCGGCCAGACGGATTGGGTGATATCAAACAAACATACCCGCCAGCCGCCAACAAAGGAACAGAGCACGGCCTGGTCTGCTGACCAGTTGGGTGTTTTCCTCTGTCCTCTTAACATGTTTTTAATAAAGTTAGCTTGAAGGAGACTTTTACCTTCTCCTTTCTGCTATTTAGTGATCTAATTTAAATCCTTGCGCAACAGCTCACAAAAGAATCATCACTGCAAATTCTTCTACCGAATTTCGCATCAGTGTTTGGTGAAACTATTACCAGACTTCACAGTGTATATCAATATGTATGTGAGGAGTGTGTGAGGTGATCTCCAGTCTGTGTTCCCCAGGAACTGCTGTCCCAGCTAGGGGCTATCTACAATGTCATCCTACAGTTCCAGGCCGTGCTGGAGAGGTTCTGGCTCCAGTCTCTGGCCGAGGTGGAAGCCCTGCAGGCCTGGCAGGCCAGTCTGGATGCTGCTGCTACCAAGAAGGTCAGTAGCTCCTCACTTTCTGTCAGGATACTCAGTTTCAATCCAACCAGGACTTCAATCTGAACAGCATCTGTACTATATATTAGGAGCAGCTGCACATGGTGTCTGTCCTCATGTCATCCATTTCATAGTGGAGCTAAGTCAGTGGCCTGTTACTGAGTAGTGCTCTCAGTCTTATGGACAATGGCAGACAGATTCTATTTCACCCAGTCATTATGGATGTCAAATATCTCCTTTGATGAGCTCTACTCATTCCCAGCAGACACCATCAAAAGCTTGATATCCTAATATGACTGAGTGGAGATAAGAAAGAAGAACTTTAATCTGGCAGGTCAAGCAGGAATAAGCTCAGCTTGTTCGCTGGAAGAATGGTAGAGATGCGTCTATCTGCGCCAAGTACCTTGCAATATGCAGTTGCTTATTTCTACCCACCATGGCCTGTACCACGTCCAAAAAAAAAAAAAAAACCTTGCACTATAGGACAACACTTAGTTGCAAAGCCAAAGTGTCCTGGAAAGCTGTCTATTAGTAAAAAATGTTAATTTTGCTGATATACACTCATAGACAAAACTTAAGGAAGTTGTACCTTTGAGCATAGTGTAAACTGTCCGCTAGTAGGAATATTCTATCATGGAGGTTGTCCTGGAGATGTCCACCTGAGCGCAGTATCACAAAAACATTACTATTCAGTCCTTACTGGTCGCTATAATTCCTGACCTGCTATGGTTGTGGAGATATTCTGTAAATGTCTGTACTGAATAAGGTAATGTACAGTATCAAAATTCGAAACTATTTAAAAGACGTAAGATTCTTTTTGAAATTAAACAATTTCTTCTGCTCTTACTGCAATGAAAAAATTAAAGGAAGGGCCTGGCTCATCAGTGGTGAACCCTTCCAGCGGTTTCGCCAGTTTAATCTACCATACCGCTGTTATATTGCATTTTTGGAACTTCCTTTTATAGTGATACTGTTGGTAGACTCTTGGAATGGGTATTCCATTCACCACTGATGAGCCAGGCCCTCCCTTTAATTTTTCAATTGCAGTAAGGGCCGTAGAAATTGTTTAAATTCAAAAAGAATCTTACGCCTTTTAAATAGTTTCGAATTTTGATAACAGATGGCGCGCTAGTGCATCATATTATAAATGTACAGTATAACCTCCATGAGAGGAAACTCCCGCTAGAGGACACCTCTTTATAAAGGACAGTTTTCATTATCTTAATTTCAATATTTACCAATTAGTAACTTTCCAGTAAAAAGACATCTTCTCTAAAGGGTACTTTGACTTTTTTTGCAACTAGGTGTTATTCTTCAGAGAGAAGTAGTTCTACTGTACTCTGACTATCTAACTGGTCCCACAGAGGGAATCATCAAGTGTGATGGGCGCAGGGCAAGTGGGGAGTGACGGAGGAGCAAGAAGCTCGGGAGAAGGAGCGACATGCCCACTTCCTCAGCTCTGTCCTGCCGCTGGTCAAGACTCAGCTCCACACTCTGAGCTACTCCTATGAGGTAACTGTGTGCCAAACTGTATCATCAAACATGGGTCCTCCCTGTACACAATTTGGATTATAAGCACAAATCCAAATAACAACTATTCATTTATTTGCTATTAATAACTTGTGTTTATAATCTATAATCCAAATTGTGTGTCCTATCATTCAATACTTTTGTCTTAAGATGGTAACAACGCTGTTACTGGAACATCACACATTATTCATTTATTTGGTCTTATTACCTTATGTTTGTAATCCAAATTGTGTCTTTTCATTCAGTACTTTTGTCTGAAGATGGTAACAACGCTGTTATAGAAACGTCACACACTATTTATTTTTTGGTCTTATTACCTTGTGTTTATAATCTATAATCCAAATTGTGTCTTATCATTCAGCACTTTTGTCCGAGGAGCATGAACTCATGGAATTCGTGAAATCTATACAAAAGGGGATAACAAACAACAACAGTACTTTTGTCTGAAGATGGTAACAATGCTGTTACAGAAACGTTATACACTATTTATTTATTTTGATTCAGTCTTATTGTTGTTTCTAATTCCCTTGTCTAAAGATTCCATAAGTTCATGCCCCTCGAGCTGCGGTCTTATTACCTTGTGTTTATCTATAATCCAAATTGTGTCTTATCATTCAGCACTTTTGTCCGAGGAGCATGAACTCATGGAATTCGTGTAATCTATACAAAAGGGGATAACAAACAACAACAGTACTTTTGTCTGAAGATGGTAACAACGCTGTTACAGAAACATCACACACTATTTATTTAGTCTTATTACCTTGTGTTTCTGACCCCCACCATAGATATCCAGGTTGGGTGTAAGAATCCACGTTGCTGTCCAGGACATGGTGCAGAAGTTCCTCATCATGTTAACCGACGCTGATGACCCCAACCTGCGCCTGCTCAGCTTCCGCCTTGACTTCAATGAGCACTACAAGTCGCGCAACACGCGGCTACAGACCTCTCTGACGTACCAGCACCAACGACGGTCCCTCAGGTAGCCTCCACGTGCTTTAGAACGGATGTCTTCCAGTGTGAACCAACTGTAAATATAACTGCCATTGTGCCATTTGTTCTGTTCCAAGGTATGTACATTTCTGCCAGATCTGTTCCAAGGTATGTACATATCTACCAGTTCTGTTCTACCCCATACTAGCTAGCTACTAGAACTGTTATCTTCCCCTCAACTATTATCTATACAGCCCAATAAAGTATTTATTATTCACTTCTTGTGTGTCCTTTCTATTCTACCTACAACCTACAGGCCATCTCAAAACATTGAAGATAGAAAATAACAACAAAATCTACCCCACTTGCCCAAAATGTAGCTTGGCACCTGCACCTCCAGAACACATTTTGGCTTGCATTAGATGCACTAAACAGGACCTTTGAGAGAGGCCACTGCTTATCATAAAATAGCTTGAGGAGCATGAACTCATGGAATTTGTGTAATTTTTACAAAATGGGATAAGAAACAACAACCTAGCACATTTGTGAAATTTTATTAATCCTGCTGGTAGATCTCTTGAATCCCAAATATACTTATGTGTTTTTTTGAAGGAAACGGAGACTGTTCACACTTGATTATCTCGTGTGTCTTCAATAAAGGTCACTGTAATATCTTTCAGAGTTATTGTCCCGATATACATGCTGAAAGTTATAATATCTTAAGTTTTGTCCATGAGTGTAGACACCATCGCTGCTGTACCAAGTATCTCTGTGTAGTTCAAGCAAGTCAGTCCAATGGCAGAAACAACTATCACTTGTCTTTTACATTTCTTTCATTCTCTTCCAAACATCAACATTAATTCTAACAATGTATAATTATGTTGTTGTTGTTTGTTGTTTCTTATCCCCTTGTGTAAAGATTACACGAATTCCATGAGTTCATGCTCCTCGAGCATGTATAATTATAAATGCCTATGGCCATACCACATTGAAAACACTGGTTCTCGTCCGATCACCGAAGTTAAGCAATGTCGGTCAGTACTTGGGAGGGTGACCACCCGGGAACACCTGTAAGCTATTACCTCTGAGATAAGAAAGAAGAAGATAATTATAAATACATAGAAACTTTTGACTGCATAAATCCCAAATTGGGGAATTTCTGTCCATATAGTCACCAAAAGTTGAACTTTCACCAAAGTGTGCCATGGTGCCATGATCAATGAAAGCTGCACCCCATTCTATGAGATCATGAACTCCTGGAATTCGTGTAATCTTTACACAAGGGGATAAGAAACAACAACAGAAATCCATAGAGAGAGAAACTGCTAACAACATTTCCTTTAAAATAATTTCTTTTATCCTCTCTGCAAAGTAAAAAATATTGTTAAAGCCTGGCTTATATATCAAACTAGCCGAATGACCTGGGCAACGCCCGTGTTTTACCCGATTGAATGTTTTGATTCAAATACTATTTGTTACAATTATAAATTGGCGCCTTAAATAAATGCATATGTTAGGTAATAACTATAGCCTATGTGCTTTATCTGTCTATGTACTGTTGGCTTCCGTAGGCGTCTCTTACAGGGAAAAAGAAAGAGAGGATTCCATTTGGTTATTAACTAATATATGCATTTATTTAAGGAGCGACCCGCTCCAACACAATAATTACATAAACGAAAAGGCGAGTGGGGGGGGGGGGGGGGGGGGGGGGGGGGGGCAAAGGTGGCGTGACCGTAGCCAACTAGGAGGGCGCCATTCCAAAAAAAAAAGCAAACGGTGACAGAGATGAAAACTGATGACTGATTGTTGATTAGGAGATGAGGAATGACGCTCGTAACTGTATATAGAATGCTGAAGTTTCAAAATTAATATTAGATAATATAGGAAAACTTATTTAAATAAGAAGTACAGAAAAACCCTTCTATAATGAACCCTAATGGGACTGAACCTCTGGTTCACTATAACCATGGTTCATTATAGTCATAGTTCACTGTATTATAACAAAAAAATTAGGTTTATTTCTGGTTTGTTATAATGGAAAGTAACTATATCCAGGTTTGTTTTAGCGAGGTTTTACTGTAGATCGGATATAAAATAATTGAATATCTAGTAGAACCTCTATGAGAGAACACTTGCTAGTAGATACCTCTCTACAAAGGACAGTTGTCATCACCATTTTGACCAATTATCTGCTCTCTAGGACACCAAAGGATGCTTTAGTTCTGGCATTGTATTTTAGAGAGAGGTTATAAACACAAGGTAATAAGACCAAATCAAATAAATAGTGTGTGACGTTTCGGTAACAGCATTGTTACCATCTTCAGTACTTTTGTCTGAAGATGGTAACAACGCTGTAACCGAAACGTCACACACTATTTATTTATTTGGATTTGGTCTTATTACCTTGTGTTTATAATCTATAATACAAATTGTGCCTTAGCAGAGAGAGGTTCTACTTCACTTATATCTTATTGGTAGATACACAACTGATATCAAGGTACAATATCATCTACAAAATTTCAGAAAAGCTCAAAAATACAACTTTCAAAGAAGCCTGTGCAAAACTACAAAAAAGAAACAAAGAAAAGGAACCCCAAACCACGGAATCTAGCTGAGAACAAATTTAGACAAATAGAAAAAAGATCTTGATCTAAATCTTGATCCTGCACCACAAGGCTCTAACCCTGTAAATACACTGTAAATGTGTTGTTGTTGTGGTGTCCAATGAAGAGCCTCAGATGTCTCCATACATCTCTATCACAGCAGCAGCAATGTCCTCTATCTTGGGTGTGTAAAGCTGCTGCTCTGGGTCCATGTCAATTTTCTGTTGTTGTCGTGTCCAATGAAGAGCCTCAGATGTCTCCATACATCTCTATCACAGCTGTCACAATATCCACTATCTTGGGTGTGTAAAGCTGCTGCTCTGGGTCTATGTCAATTGTCTGCAAGGTTGCGGCCATTGCTAGGCATGAGAATATGTGGGTAGGTGTTAGTTCCACACCAGGACAGTTGTTACATGTTCTGTAGATTCTTGTCCCATCTGGATGTATTGTCATTCCTTTGTAGTGTTTTATTCTGAGTCTTTTGTTATAGTTTTTGTAATTATTAACTGTTATGTACATATTATCTATTGTAAATATCATAAGCTAGGTTGCTCTTTTTGAGCGGTACCTGATAAAGTTATTTTTAACTGGAACGATATGTCAAGATTTTAATTGGTCTATTTTCACAAAATGAATGACTATGTAAACAGTAAAGATTTCCATAAGTGACCTAGCTGATGATTAGCTGACCATCTTTGTTAGATCAAACAAGACTTGATCTAATCCAACCTCCAGTGAGAGACAGGGTGTTCAGGCTATGGTCTCCCACATGGGGGAGGTTCTGCTGTATGTTGTTTCTTATCCCCTTGTGTAAAGATTACACAAATTCCATGAGTTCATGCTCCTCGAGCTGCGATGCAGCATGCAAATCAACATCTTCTTCTTCTTTCTTATCTCCACACGGGGTGAAGTATAATGCGTCTGCCTTTGTCATTAAGACTGCGAGCACTACTCAGTGGCAGGCCGACTTAGCTCCAAAATAAATGGCCGCTTGTGACATGAGGAACAGACGCCATGTGCAGCTGCTCCAAAAATGGAGTAAAAATGCTGCTCATCCTGTATCCCTGGATTAGGAGCCCTTACAGGGTACTATTAGCCGGCCAGCTGAGCCCAGGTTTTTTAGTGGCTTGTTACTGCTCCCCATCTCCTTTTTCATCCGGGCTTGGGACCGGCAAGGGCGGAGTTAAATTAACATCTGATCTCATGGAATAGGGGTGCAGCTTTCGTTGATCATGGCACCATGATCTAGGCACACATTGGTGAAAGTCTGACTTTGCCTATATTTTGAGGCGTTCCTAACATGGAAGCAGACACCATGCTGCCAACTCTGAGTACAGACGCAGCTCCTCCGTATCCCAGAAGTGGAACCCTTGCTGAATGTATGTACTTTAATGAGGTGTGTTTCACATCATAGTTGGGCTTGTACACATCTACAATTAAATATAGTTGTATCGTAAACACTCCTTTAAGTGTTACATCAAAATATACGTACCTGGGCTACCCGCTCACCCCTTCGATTTCTTTCACTCAAGTTGCCTTAAATTATAGAGGCAGGACCATGGCCGCGATGGGTGCAGTGGGGGATATTATTCTGAAGTCCAAGCTCAAATCCTTCCATGCAAGCATGAGATTGTTGGATTCTATGATCTTGACAGTCCCTACTCTATGCGGCCCCAATCTGGGCACATGATCAAACCTTAATCTTAGATAGAATCCAGGATACCTTTCTCAGACGTTTTCTGTGCCTTCCAAGCTATACTCCGGGCTATATTTTGAGGGCCGAAACAGGAAGAAACTCTCTTGATATCACAGTGAAAAAACTAACTTTAAAATTCTGGACTAGAATTCTGAAAATGGACGGCAGCAGGCTACCTTCAATTTGTTTGGCACATTTGTGGGACATTTCAATTTCTTCAAAACAGAATATCGGACTGGTAAAAAGTATAACAGAGCTACTTAATAACACCGGCTTCTCATGGCTTGTTGGAAGTACAGACTTCAATATTCTACAAAGATACATCCCCCTAATTATTAGAACGGCAACCGATCAGTCCTTGCAGCTGGATTATGTAAGAATAAGAAAATCAGTGCTCTACTCTCACTATAAATACTTTCATTCATCACCTACAATGGAATGCTATCTTAATGACAATATCCCCCTAACCTTAAAGAGAATCATTGCACAAGTAAGAAGCTTTTTTGCAGTACAGAGAATTAATCATGTTTCACTTTTGAAAACTAAGACCATAAAATGCACCTTATGCAACGGTGAATTTAGTCTCGATTTTCCACACTACATGTTCTACTGTACGGCAATGGAAGAAGAGAGAGAAATTCTTCGTCAAGAGACCGGCTATAATAGCAATTCGCCTTATGTTTTAATGGCAAAAGTCGTAAAATCCAGACCCTTTGCATTCGCTTTTTATAAATACTGGAAATCAGCTCAATCAAATATTTAGCACAGACACCGGATCCAACTCGATAATTGGTCGAGGTCATTTGTTATTTATTTATTTTGTTGTACCGGGGGAATCCTGTATGGCACGTGTGCCTAATAAAGGCTTTTGTTGTGTTGTATCTTAAACACAAGGTTTTTTTTATTTTTATTATCCCTAGTACATGTACAGGCCATAATGAGATCATGGGTAGGTAGAAGTTGGCGACTGCTTCTACTGTAAGTGCACCATGTCTATATATGTGAAAAACAGTTCGACTTTGTACTTATAAATGTGCCAGAGCCCCATTTGGTTACTTGCGCTCGATGGTGGGGTTAGAATTTTGTAAGAATTGTGGGCTATTGGAGCATTTTTTTTTTAATTAGAAAAAAGTGCCTAATGAGGGATTCAATCCCGGGTCGTAGCTGTCGAAAACCAACAGTTTAGACCATCCTTCCACCGACCCCCTCTAAACACAAGGTAATAAGACCAAATCCAAATAAATAAGTATGTGACGTTTCACAACGCTGTTACTGAAACATCACACACTATTTATATATTTGTATTTAGTCTTATTACCTTATGTTTATAATCCACAAATTGTACGGTATCATTATAGAAGTACCTTATCATAGCAACCTCCAGCAATATAAGGCACAATTTGGATTATAGATTAGAAATAAAAGGTAATAAGACCAAATAAATAAATAGTATGTGACGTTTCGGTAACAGCGTTGTTACCATCATCAGACGAAAGACTGAACAATAACAACACTGTTATTGATAAGGCACAATTTGGATTATAGATTATAAACACAAAGTAATAAGACCAAAAGTACTTTTGTCTGAAAACTTTTAGCTGTTACCGAAACGTCACACTATTTATTTATTCGGATTTGGTCTTATTACCTTGTTTTAACAGTTACTGAAACGTCATACACTATTTTGGTCGATTTTACCTTTTATTTATAACAGCAACTTGTGATTGATAAGGTACAATTTGGAATATAGATTAGAAACATAAGGTAAAATAAGACTAAATTCAATTTGATCTATTAGTGACCCATTACTCACAGCTCATTTAGCGACATTTTGTTAGCTTTCTTTTTTTGCTTATCCCTAGTACATGTGGTACAGGCATGATAATCATGGTGGGTAGTTAGCGACTGCTTTTTTTACTGTAAGCGCACCACATGTCTACACATGTGAAAGCAGTTCGACTTTGCACTTACAAATTTGCCAGAGGCCCGTTTGGTTACTTGCACTCGCTGGTGGGGTTGGACTTTTGCAAGAATCGGGGGGGCCATTGGAGCATGTTAGCTTTCTTGGTTCCTCCAGTCTTCCTTCAATTTTTCCCAACATCTTTTCTAATCTATTTACTTTATTATATGTTCAAAGTAGGACAATTATTGTTTTTATATTTGGGAATCTAGGGATCTACAGGAATTAATTTATTCAAGATTGAAATAGCTATCCTTTTATTTGCACTCTGAGTAGAATTCAAAAGCTTCAATTGGTAACAACGCTGTTACCGAAACATCATACTATTTATGTATTTTGTCTTAGTACAACTGCAACAAGATGATCTGCCGCAAGTGCTACGCCCGGCTCCACCCAAAGGCCACCAACTGCCGCAAGTGCGGCCACTCTAACAACCTCCGCCCCAAGAAGAAGCTCATCTTTAAGGATGAGAAGGGGATCCTTTATTGGGTTGTTGTCCTAATAAAGTTTTTCATCTATGTATTTTGTCTTATTATCTTGTGTTTCAAAAACTTCAATTTTCTTTTCTGGGGGGGGTCGGTGGAAGGCTGGTTAAACTGTTTGGTTTTCAACCACTACGACCCGGGTTCGATTCCCGTATTGGACACTTTTTTCTGTTTAAAAAAAATTTTTTTTAAATGCTCCAATGGCCCTCCCGATTCTTGCAAAAGTCCAACCCCACCAGCGAGTGCAAGTAACCAAACGGGGCTCTGGCACATTTGTAAGTGCAAATTCGAACTGCTTTTACATGTGTAGACATGTGGTGCGCTTACAGTAAAAGCAGTCGCTAACTACCCACCATGATTATCATGGTTTTGATATAAGAAAGAAGAAGAAGAGGATGAGAAGGGGATCCTTTATTGGGTTGTTGTCCTAATAAAGTGTTTCATCTATGTATTTTGTCTTATTATCTTGTGTTTGAAAAACTTCAATTTTTATTTTCTGAGAGTCCAGCTTACAGGTGATGTCTCTACAATTCTCTTCTTTGTCTTAAATAAAGCTTGTATATAACATCATAATTTTAAATATTAAAATTTTTATTTCCTGGTTGTGATACAAGAAAATAAGAACTAATCCAAATAATTTATTAGTGTGTGATGTTTCGGCAACAGCATTGTTACCATCATCTGACAAAAGAATAAATGAATAAATTTATTCTTTTGTCTGATGATGGTGACAATGTTGTTGCCGCCACACACTAATAAATTATTTGGATTAGGTCTTATTTTCTTTTATTATAATCTATAATCCAAATTGTGCTTTATCATTCCTGGTTGTGAATTGTTGTCTCTTATGGTTTGGTTGGAATTTGGAGTTATGGAGGTGTTTATTAAAGAGAGCAGTGGGAGTTTGGTATTGAAGTATGGTGTGCAATGGAGAGTTTTCTTTATTCTGTTTAGGGGATATAATGTTTTAATCAGTGGAGATAAGAAAGAATAAAAGACATAATCAACATTGCTGGTAGTAGACAATTCAGAAAATCAAAGTCTAAAATATTATTTTTAAAAATAAATTTAATTTTCAATGTTTAATAGTATTTAACTATCCTGAAGATTGCCTGGCCGGCATTCATAGAAATATTTAACTTGTTTACTATAACCAGTTTATTTAAGTTTAACTCCGCCTTTGCCGGTCCAAAGCCCGGATGAAAAAGGAGGAGGGGGAGCAGTAACAAACTCACTAAAACCTGGGTTCAGCTGGCCCGGCTGATAGTACTCTGTAAGGGCTCCTAATCCAGGGATACAGGATGAGCAGGGTTTGTACTCCATGTTAGGAGCTGCTGCACATGGCATCTGTTCCTCATGTCAGAGGCGGCCATTTCTTTTGAAGCTAAGTCGGCCTGCTACTGAGTAGTGCTCCCAGTCTTAATGACAAAGGCAGACACATTCTACTTCACCCAGTCATGATGATTGTCAAAGCTTGATACCCTAATATGATTGAGTGGAGATAAGAAGAAGTAGGAATATAATCTGATCCATTGATATTTACAATCTGAACCCCGCTCCCACTTGGGACCAGATTTAGGATGTAAGAAGAATGTTTTTTTACAGAAAGGAAACACAAGGTAATAAGACCAAATCCAAATAAATAGTGTGTGACATTTCGGTAACAGCGTTGTTACCATCTTCAGACAAAAGTACTGAATGAACTTTCAGTAGTAGCACTTTTACCATTCAGTACTTTTGTCTGAAGATGGTAACAACGCTGTTACTGTAACATCGCACACTATTTATTTATTTGGTCTTATAACCTTGTGTTTATAATCTACTAGCCGAATGACCCGGGCAACGCCCGGGTTTACCCGATTAAATATTTTATTCAAACACTATTCGTTACAATTATAAATTGGCGCCGTGGATGTCACTCTTGTGAAACGTCCCGCTCCAAACTTTACAGTCAGATTAGTTACGATATAAATCTTCAAATCGAGCGAGCGTCTATAAATATTTCGATTTAGATCAAGTATTCTAATTATTAAGCAAACACACTATTATTAATAAAATTTTGAGAAGATTTCGATTTTAAACGTATTTATAACCTTGATAGAGGGCGCTGTTCGTGAGCTAAGTAGAATAATTTGAATATATAGTTTTAATATTTAATTTATATATAATTTAAAATAGCCTATCGTTTTCCTCGTATTTTTTTACCTATGTATGGAAATTTTGGTTTGAATTAGTGAACTACTGCGAATTTGTATACCGGACATACAAACCAACAAACAAACATACAAACATTCATTTTTATATATATAGAAGATATAATATAATGAGTTTTAAAAATTGTTAAAAAAAAATGCTTCGGCCGGGAATCGAACCCGGGCCGCCCGCGTGGCAGGCGAGCATTCTACCACTGAGCCACCGATGCGTATACAAAATGGCCATATTTGGGTATTCATTCCATTCCGGATTACTCCGCGT
>CP092865.1:147923324-148024273 GCA_030710605.1 Cordylochernes scorpioides | reverse complement strand
GTTGGGCGATATTAAATGGTTTATCGCGATACTGCTGCGTGCTTCATAACAAAAATCCTCGTAAAAGATGGACGATTGATCCATCGAAATATTAGATTAATAATAATCTTATTACAATCCAAAATAAGCCTTATTTTTTAAATTTGTTTTAGTGAAAAAATAGTAAAAAAGTGAAATTGTACTGAGTTCAGGTGGATAAATTAAGGCATCTCCTGATTGTGCAAATAAAAGTTGTTGATGGCTTCTGTTGGAATAAATATCCACTAATCTTCTTTCTTATCTCCACACTGGGTGAAGTAGAATGCCTTTGTCATTAAGACTGGGAGCACTACTCAGTGGCAGGCAGACTTAGCTCCAAAAGAAATGGCCATCTCTGACATGAGGAACAGACGCCATGTGCAGCCGCTCCTAACATGGAGTACAAACGAATCCACTAATCGTTGATTTTTAATTATTCTAAAATTGGCCAAATACCCATTCTTGATTAACCAAGAAAAGCTAACCACATACGAGTTTCGGGTTGTTGGCCTTCGTCAGCGTTGTGCAAGCTGTACTTCAATATGACAGATGGTGCATGCCAGCAACTTTAGTTGCACAATCATGAGATACCTTTTTTCTTAATTTACCCCCCTGATACCAGTACAATTTCACTTTTTGTTATATATATATTATTTAATTGTTACCACAGAGTGTGTGTAAGTTCACAAGTAAATAGGCGCTAACCGAAACAGAAAAAAGTTCCTTTGTTTAATATTAGTTTCCCTTTTATATTTTGTTCTCTCTCTTGTAAATCAATAAATATAATGTTTAATTAATAATTATTGGAATCAGTTTCATTAATAATTCTAAGCAAAGTCAACACTTTTGTACTAGTTTTTCACCTAGTTTGGTGTTCTCATGCACTTCTGGCCTTAAATACACATTTCATGATTTTTGAGGATGCCACACTAGCTTTTTTTTGGACGTTGAGGTACAGCTTGCACCACGCTGATATGGACCAACAGCCCGAAACACGTAAATGGTTAGCTTTTCTTGATTAATCAATAGAGAGTATTTGGTCAATTCTGGAATAATTAAAATTCAGCAATTAGTTGATATTTATTCTGATAGATGACATCAGCAACTTTCAGGTGCACAATCAGGAGATGCCATTTTCTTAAATTAAAGAGGTTATGTTGTTGTTTCTTATCCCCTGTGTAAAGATTACACAAATTCCATGAGTTCATGTCCTCAAGTGATATCATGGAATGGGGTGTAGCTTTCATTGATCATGGCACCATGATCCAGGCACTCTCTGGTGAAAGTCTGACTCTGCCTGTAATTTGAGGCCGTTCCTAACATGGAAGTAGAAGTTTTTGCTGCCAACTCTGAAATGAGTACAGACACAGTTCCTCCATATCCTTGGAGAGGGCTTTTGCTGAGGTCTATCAACCAGGTCAGTTCAACTCAGTATTTTTAAAAAGGTCTTTTTCCTCTCTCTCTCTCTCTTTCTAACAATGCTGCTGTTGGTCTGTGACTGTTTATTCGTCAGAGTTATTCTGCTTGTTTCGCAGCTGGCCTTCATATCTGAAGGCTGTTACCCTATCCACCCTGTAGCAGTCAGCTCTGCAGAGGGGTAGATCTGTTGAATTAAAGAGGTTGTGTTATACTGAGATAGAGACTTAAGAAAGAACAGTAGGAGGTCGGACCTTAGAAGCCGGGTCCAGTAGAGCCCGGGAGAGCAAGGTATCCAGGAACCTCACGTGGGCTCCAATCACCTGGTCCAGGTCCTGGGCAGCATTGACCTTCTGGACCAGCTCGGCCCACGAACACTCCATCACCTGGTTCAACACACACAGCGGGGATTGATTCTAGCTTTTACAGCTTTGGATGGTAGGGATAGCACTTAGATCTCCTAGATCTGCCTGCTGAGAGTGTCCTCAATCAACCCCAATGGTACTGAACCTTTGTGTTAAAAATAGATAATTTATAATTGTATGCTTTATAGATTTTCCTCTATTATTATTATGTATATATATTTTTATTTTATTTTTGTTGCCTCTTTCTCTTAATGGGTGGAAAGGAATAAAGAATGGAAAGAGCAAGATTTGTAAACAAACAAGACATCGCCCCCCCATCCCATGCGCGAGCACCTATGCGCGGTGACGGGGAGAAAAAAGAAGAAAAGGACAACCGGCAGCGCTGGTGTATAGGCTCGGGGAAATATGAGCTCCCGGGAAATATGAGCTCCCGGGAAATATGAGCTCCCGCCAAATATGAGCTCCCGCCTCAGAAGGAATGAGTAACCACGTGTGAATGAAACAAAGAAGATAACGAGATGACAGTTGATATAGAATTGCGCACCAATTAAGTGGGTTGCGATATAATTTCCTGTTAAGGAACAGAAGAATTAATCTGGAAAATTATCTCAAGTGAAGAATTATTTCAAGTGAACTCAAGATCAAATTTATCAACAGAATCGAAAACAAGATTTGTTTTTTATAAACAGAAGCTTAGATAAGTATTTTTAAACTTTGATTGAAAAATATTTTGCCTTTCCAACCCAAGTTATTTTGCTCTCTACATTATTTGTTTGTATGTATATTTAACTTGTATCACTCGTTTTGTTTATTCTAATTTTAAATATATCTAACCTTTTGGCCAATTTGATTATCACCCTTTTTATCTGTTTATTTATTTTTATTGCCTAGTCATTTTTGATAAGCAAAATAAAATATATATTTAGGCCATTTTTGTTAAATTTTATTTCTACAACTTGTGCAAACACAACTGGTGAATCTCTATTTTCAATCTGGGTAAGATTGACCTTCCCCATATTTATTTTTTTTTTTCAAATTCAACATTTTTGGTGAGCCGGACGTGATTTCACCTTGTGGTGTTTATACAATTTGTGGAGATGGATAAGCTTAAAAGAGAAAGAACTCCCTTAAGGAATACTATAACTCGTACCACAAATGAAATAAAATCAGGTCTAAGTCTAGAGGAAGTGGATATAATTTTAATAAGGGCCAAATTTGAAAGGTTAACCATTCTTAGTGAGAGACTGATATTGATTGATGATAAAATAAAAGAGATCTTATTGGATGATCCGAGGTCCACAGAAGCTCAAATCAATGATGAGATGGAACTATGTGAGACTTATAGCCTACAAGTAGGAATTGTCGCACAGAAGGTGAAAGAATATGAGTCTAAATTGGCAGCACCCTGTGATGATAAAATGTCACAATCTAGCACTTCAGATGTTAAAAGACAAATTAAACTTCCAAAATTTGAACTAAAAAAGTATACAGGTGAGCTAGAGGAATGGCTATCATGGTGGAGTCATTTTGAAAAAATACATTTAGATGAGTCACTGTCTGATGTTGATAAATTTGAATA
Organism: Cordylochernes scorpioides; assembly: GCA_030710605.1. NCBI lineage: Eukaryota > Metazoa > Arthropoda > Arachnida > Pseudoscorpiones > Chernetidae > Cordylochernes > Cordylochernes scorpioides. The sequence continues at coordinate 148,020,895 of CP092865.1, read as the reverse complement.
CTTAATACAATCCATGGTTGTTGGGTCAAAGGCCCACAGACTTGTGACTAGCTTCCCTCTTACCCAAAAGAATTACAACAAAGTCATTGGAGATTTAAAAGATAGGTTTGGAGACAGAGATATGCTGACTGAGTTGTATGTGCGCAAGCTTTTAAAGTTAGTCATTGCCAGTGCCAGGTCTGAAAAAAGAACCTTGGCTCAACTTTATGATGATCTGGTTGCACATCTCCATTCTTTGGGATCTCTGGGAGTGGATACTAAGTCTGGGGGTGGTGCTTTCTTGTACCCGTTGGTGGAGTCAAGTTTGCCACTTGAACTTATCAAAATATGGCAACGTTCCCGTACACCGTACATTGAAGCGGGAATTGAAAATAGTGGGGCTAAAGCTTTTGATAAATTAGAGGGTCTGATAGAATTTTTAAAGCAGGAAGTTAAAAATGCAGAACGCATTTCCTTTGTTGCTGAAGGATTTGAACCTTCCCTTCCTCTAAAACAGGGAAAGAGAGAAAATAATCCCCCTAAGATCCACACAGCGTCTGCATTATTTGTTGGAAAGACCAACTTACCGTGTTTATTTTGTGACAAAGATAACCATCTTAGCCAAAACTGTTTTAAGGCAGCCAAGATGTTGGAATCAGACAGATTAAAGAGGGTACAGGATGCGAAAGTTTGCTTTAAATGCTTGAGAAAGAATCATTTAAAGAAGGATTGTCGGTCTTTTGTAAGATGCAAGCGTTGCCAAGGACCTCATTTTGAGATAATGTGCAGAGGAACCTCACATAGTCAGGAAAATTTAAATTGGAGGTCAGATAACAGATCTCACAATAGTTCAGCAGAGCAGAATGAGGGGAACAATGAGCCTGTAACAGCAATGGCGAATCAAGTATGCACAAATAATATCTCTTTAATGACTCTCATTGTAAAAATTAAAGGGCCGAAACATTCCAAAATGGTAAGAGTGCTTTTAGACTCTGGTAGTCAAAAATCTTACATCAGAAGGTCTCTAGCTAAGGAGTTAGACTTACCCAAGGTGGGAGAAGTCAAATTGAATAAATTTTTGTTTGGAGGGCAAACCACAGGAGAAAAGGCTCATTCAATATTTTATTTCCAGTTGGACAATGTGGATAAGGGAAAGGCTTTCAAAATGGAAGCGTTAGAGGAAACAATAATTTGTGGCAATATTTCACCCGTTGAAACAGGACCCAGGCAATGGGAATTGGATAAGAAAGGAATCACTTTGACCAAGGTAGACAATAATAAAACCGAGATAGACATCCTAATCGGTGGAGACTATTATGGGCAACTTCTCACAGGAAAAATTGAACAGCTGGCAGGAGGATTGACCGCAATTCAAACAGTTCTTGGTTGGACTTTAATAGGTAATACCTCATCAGAGAGAACAGAGACAAGTGCTCAAATGGTTATCACCTTACTTACAACCCAACAGAGAGTAGCGTCCTTATGGGAATTAGAAACAATAGGGATACGAGATCCTACAGAGGTCATCTCTGTGAAAGAGAAAAATGTTCTCATGCAAGAAAAGTTTCGTGAGAAAATCTGTCGAGGCCATGATGGACGTTATCTTGTATCTCTTCCATGGAAGGAAGGAATTGGGACGATACCTAATAACTTAGAAATAGCCAAAAGGCGCTTGGAGGCTATGACTCAAAGGTTGACACAAAAGGGTCAGTTTGTTCCTTATGATGAAGTCTTCCGATCCTGGTTCAGGGAAAACCTTATTGAAGAAGTTGACAGGGAAGACATCAGACCTACTGGACATTATCTACCACATCACCCGATATATAAGGTTCAGAGTCAGACTACTCCTATTCGACCCGTTTACGATGCATCATGTAAAGCAAGTAAGAGAAGTTTGTCTCTAAATGAATGTTTAGAGACTGGACCTAATCTGATTGAACTTTTACCTGAAATCCTGATAAGATTTAGGGAAAAGAAAATAGGAGCCATCGCTGACATCCGCAAAGCTTTTCAGACCATAGGTATAGATGAAAAGGAAAGAGATTATTTGCGATTTTTATGGTGGGATGAACAAGATCCTTCCAAGATACGGACATTGAGACACACCCGAGTGGTCTTCGGTTTAACCTGCAGTCCTTTCATCTTGGCCGCAGTGTTGAAATATCATTTGGAGTCCATTGTGGATGATCGCAAATCTGTTGCAGATGTTCTGAAACGTTCATTCTATGTAGATAACTTGGTGTTCTCAGTTGATGAACCTGATGAATTGGAACGTATCAGAGAGGTCGCTAACGATATAATGGATGAGGCCAAAATGACTTTAAGAGAATGGGAATATGGAGGTAGTAAAATATTAGAAAATAAAGAGGATTCCAGGGTGTTAGGACTATATTGGAACAAAGAAAGAGATACCTTGAGGTGCCACATCCCACAAGACACCACTAAATACGGTGAAGTAACCAAAAGAACATTATTGTCCAATCTTCAAAAGTTTTTTGATCCTTTAGGATTTTACCAACCAATTTTTCTCATTCCCAAACTCTTGATGCAAAGAGCTTGGCTATTGAAACTGGGATGGGATCAACCCCTTCCTACGGATATACAACAGGAATTCAAAAAATGGAGTGAGGAACTAGACCATGTAAAAAAACTTGAATTTCCTAGATATGCGAGGGTGACCCGTTCTGAAAATCTAGAACTCCATGTCTTTGGAGATGCGAGCAAAAGGGCTTATGCAACAGTTGCCTTTTTGAGAAGTGTACAGGATGGAATCGTTCACATCTCCTTGTTGGCCGCTAAAACCAGAGTTGCACCTTTAAAGTCTATTACCATACCTAGACTAGAGTTGCTGGCCTGTCTCCTAAGCGCTAGACTAGCAACTTCCATTGTCAGAGCTCTAGCCAGACCAATCAAGACTATCTTTTGGAGTGACTCCTCAACAGCCTTGAGCTGGATCAGTACAAAGCATGAATGGAGCATTTTTGTTTCCAATCGAGTTAATGAGATCAGAAGCAGTACCAATATAGATGATTGGAGATTTGTACCAGGTACACTCAATCCTGCTGACCTACCCTCGAGAGGTTGCTACGCACCACAATTCATTTTGTCTAAATGGTGGGAGGGACCCCAGTGGTTGAGAGAATCAGAGGATAAATGGCCACAACAAAAGCCAATTCCAAATGAAAAACAAGTTTTAGAAGAGAAAAAAGGAACGGTGGTACAAAACACTATTGTACAAAATAGGACATTTTGGTATATAAGTAAATTTTCTTCATATAAGGCGAATCTGAGAGTGCTAGCTTGGGTGCTTCGATTCATCAAAATACTTAAAAGAGAAGATATACAAGATAAAACTTTATCTACGCACGAAGTAGTCCAAGCCGAAAAGGTGCTTATCCGATTAGTTCAACGAGACAGTCTAGGGAAGGGACAGATTAGCCACCTAAAAACCAAGGTACAATCAGATGGGCTTATGTATATAGAAACCAAACTTTTGTACGATCAGAGTCCTGAAGAATTCAGGAAACCAGTGCTCTTACCTTGTGATCATCCAATAACTGAACAACTGATTAGAGAAACGCATTTAAATAATTGCCATGCTGGCGTTCATTTTTTACTTTCCAAATTGAGAGAAAAATTCTGGATTTTAAAAGCGAGAAAGACTATTGAAAGAGTTGTGAGAGGATGCATCATTTGTAGAAGACATGCAGAGAAGGCCAATACTATACCTTGTGCCCCTCTGCCCAAGGACAGGTTATTCATGGGTAGACCCTTTGAGGTAACAGGTGTTGATCTTATGGGTCCTCTCTACCTTAAAAATGGCCAGAAAATTTGGATAACCTTATTCACCTGCGCTGTCTACAGAGCAGTTCATTTGGAGCTGGTGGAAGGTTTGGATGCGACAAACTTTATTATGGCATTGGAACGGTTTATACACAGGAGAGGGAGACCAGTTAAGATTTACAGTGACAATGGAACCAATTTTAAAAGGACCAATAGACTCTTTACCAATTTGAACTGGGACAAAATAGCCAGGTATTCGTGTGACAAACAAATTCGATGGATATTTATTCCTCCTTCTGCACCATGGTGGGGAGGATGGTGGGAACGGTTAGTACGACTGGTGAAAGATCTTTTGAGAAGAACATTAGGCACTAAGAGAGTAAATTATGTCCAGTTAGAAACTTTGATTTGTCATGTGGAGGCGATTATAAATACAAGACCTCTCACCTACATTTCTGAAACAGAAGATGATTTGATACCTATCACTCCACAAATGTTTATCCAAAATAATTTTGGCTCATTTGATGAAAGTCATGAACTAAGTCCTGATAATACCAGACAACACTTTCGAAAGTTACAGCAGATTAAGAAAGAACTGAAGGAAAGATTCTACAAGGAATACCTCGCCATGCTCGTACAAAAGGGGAATGAAACAGAGGGTAGAAGGTTTCTTCCAGGCGAAGTTGTGCTGATTGGTCGAGATGATCAAAAAAGAATATTCTGGCCACTAGGCAGAATCTTGGAACTGTACCCCGGGAAGGATGGCAGAGAACGTGTAGCTAGAGTTAGGACTGCTACGGGTGAATTTGTAAGACCGTTAAAGAGACTTTTCTCTTTGGAACTTGGTTCTGATATTTCCAGGGAGATGAGATTACCTAAGACAGAAGGGATCAAAGCCCAGGAGATTCCAACAGATGGAGAACAGTCAATTTTTACTAGGTCTGGAAGAGAAGTGAAAAAACCTACGAGATTGAGGGTGTACACCAATAATCTTTCCTAATTAAGATTTTTTTTTGTATTCCCATACAAAAAGGTGGGAGTATGTTAAAAATAGATAATTTATAATTGTATGCTTTATAGATTTTCCTCTATTATTATTATGTATATATATTTTTATTTTATTTTTGTTGCCTCTTTCTCTTAATGGGTGGAAAGGAATAAAGAATGGAAAGAGCAAGATTTGTAAACAAACAAGACATCGCCCCCCCATCCCATGCGCGAGCACCTATGCGCGGTGACGGGGAGAAAAAAGAAGAAAAGGACAACCGGCAGCGCTGGTGTATAGGCTCGGGGAAATATGAGCTCCCGGGAAATATGAGCTCCCGGGAAATATGAGCTCCCGCCAAATATGAGCTCCCGCCTCAGAAGGAATGAGTAACCACGTGTGAATGAAACAAAGAAGATAACGAGATGACAGTTGATATAGAATTGCGCACCAATTAAGTGGGTTGCGATATAATTTCCTGTTAAGGAACAGAAGAATTAATCTGGAAAATTATCTCAAGTGAAGAATTATTTCAAGTGAACTCAAGATCAAATTTATCAACAGAATCGAAAACAAGATTTGTTTTTTATAAACAGAAGCTTAGATAAGTATTTTTAAACTTTGATTGAAAAATATTTTGCCTTTCCAACCCAAGTTATTTTGCTCTCTACATTATTTGTTTGTATGTATATTTAACTTGTATCACTCGTTTTGTTTATTCTAATTTTAAATATATCTAACCTTTTGGCCAATTTGATTATCACCCTTTTTATCTGTTTATTTATTTTTATTGCCTAGTCATTTTTGATAAGCAAAATAAAATATATATTTAGGCCATTTTTGTTAAATTTTATTTCTACAACTTGTGCAAACACAACTGGTGAATCTCTATTTTCAATCTGGGTAAGATTGACCTTCCCCATATTTATTTTTTTTTTCAAATTCAACACTTTGGATCACTATAGACATGGTTTATTATAGCCATAGTTCACTGTGTTATAACATAAAAATGGGGATTATTTCCTGTTCGTTATACTGAAAGGTTTGCTATATCTCTGGTTCGCTTTAGCAAGGTTTTACTGTATACCACAATATTGACTGATGTCTCGAGAAGGTTATTTTCAAACTTTAAACTACACAGAGGAACAGAAGATAGTACAAACTTAGAAATAAATGATAGATTCCTGATGGTCTCAACTTGAGGATCAACTGTAGCAACACCCAAAGAGCTCCACTGGAGCCTCTGGTGCACTGTATGGAGCACCCACCTCAAAGGCGATGTAGTACTGCATCTGTTGCACCAGGTGCACCATGGCTGAGAGCAGGCAGTGGGCCTGGTGCACTACTGGGGCAAGCTGTGGAAGGTGGGAGGATGCTGTGCGGGCGTTGGCACTGTGAGTCTTCCACAGGGTGGCCAGGACATACTCCATGCGCTTGGCTCGCCAGAGCCAGTTGAACAGGCGCAGGTATGAGACCATACACTGGCTTGTGAACACCTGAGCAGCACACAGATAAAGTTTAAAAAGGATACTCAACTCTCTAACAACACAATTTTGAGCCCAATTGAGTAAAAGATCAGAGATCCGACCTGGTACAAATGATGGTGGGAATCACCAAGGATTTTTTTTTTTGCTTATCCCTAGTACACGTGGTACTACTAAAAATAAAATGCTCCAATGGCCCCTGATTCTTGCAAAAGTCCAACCCCACCAGCGAGTACAAGTAACCAAACGGGGCTCAGGCACATTTGTAAGTGCAAAGTCGAACTGCTTTTCACACGTGTAGACATGTGGTGCACTTACAGTAAAACCAGTCGCCTACTTCTACCCACCATGATTGTACTAGGGGTAAGCAAAAAAACACGTGGTACAGGCCATGATAATTATGGTGGGTAAAAGTAGGCAACTGCTTTTACTGTAAGTGCACCACATGTCTACACATGTGAAAAGCAGATCACCAAGGAATAGAAACATTGAGACAATGGAAGCAGAGTGCACAAGCTCAACCTGAAAGTGATAAAAAATACAGAGACACCAGGTACAAACTTGGAGTTCCCAAAACTAAGCATGTAAACTGTCAATCACACCAAACAGCATGCTCCAAGAATGGAGAATAAAACCTCCCATTCTACATTATGTAACTACCTTTGTAAACTGACTTACATTGTACTAATACTCAAACCTCCAATAAGAGACTACCTCCAGGAGAAACCAAGAAAGTTTCATATTTTGAGACTGTGACCACTCCAGAATTCTACAGCAACAATGAATGCTGCTACTGAAATGCCATCAATAGAGTTTATCTTGCGCTTTTCCCCCCATCCTTAAGAATAAAAGACCCAGTAAAAAACCCGTTCTCAGGTGAAGGAATCAAGGAAACTCAATACAGGTTGTTGAAGACAAGAACACAAGGTTGCTATTCCAACATTTAATTGTTATTGAATATAATCAAAGAACTTATTCCCTCCTGTAGGGAACCATCATATTTTCTCCGCCCAAGAGCTAGAGATCTAAATTGAATGTTTTAAAAGAAACCCTGGAAGTCTGATGTTTTCACCTCAATATTGCTACAGGGGATTATTTTAGTGAATTTATTGAAAAGTGTATCTCATTTGAACTTGCTGTGTGCTTCCCATCTTCATCAAAAGAAGACAACTTTCCAGGTACTGTAGAACAACCTCCATGAGAGAACACTCCAGCTAGAGAACATCTCTCTATAGAGGACAGTTCTCATCATCAAAATTCCCATTCTTACCAAATAGCAACTTTCTGTCAAGAGGCTACCTCTCTCTAAAGAACACTTACTTTGCAACTTGGTGTAGTTGTCCTTTACACTGTAGTATGCTGAGAAAGAATGATAAACATTTATTAAATTGTGCACTTCTTTATTCCTGGTTTCTGTTCCTAAATGTGTGTTATTTTTTATTTGACCTTTAAAAAATTTGAGGCAATCCTGCTTAGTGTCCACTTATTCTTTCTAATCCCAGTACCTAAAACTCCATTTAGGTGTTGTCTTCATGGTGTGGTGTTGATTCAAAGTATCTGAAGCATCGACTGTGACAGTCCAACCAATGAGGTTGTACCAAACATAGATAACCTTGGCCGCTGACATGAACTCAGACCCAGCTGCTAGTTGGTTACCTTTAATAGCAGCACATAATGTGCCTCCATTCAACCAATATTGTCGGTGAGTTCTTGTAGCTTTTTATATGCCTACCCTAACATAGAGCCTCCTGATACCTGAGGTTGTTGGTCCAAGGCTACCTCTTACACTCAATGGACAAAACTTAAGGAAGTTGTACCTTTTAGCATGTACAGTAGAACCTCAATCAGACGACACTCACATTAGAAGACACTTCTCTACAAAGGACAGTTTTCATTTGCAAAATTACCATTTCTACTATAAAGCAACTCTCCAGTAAGAGGACACCTTTCCTTAAAGGACACTATGGCTCTGAAATTAGGTGTCCTTTACAGGGAGGTTCTACTGTATATCGGGACAATAACTCTGAAAGATATTACAATGACTTTTATTGAAGACACACGAAATAACCAAGTGTGAACAAAATTGCCTCTGTTTCCTTCAAGAAAGACTTTCCACTTTCTTAAGTCTTCTTCTTTCTTATCTCCACTCAATCATATTAGGGTATCAAGTTTGTAGAGCTTGAGACACTTCCTTAAGTTTTGTCCATGAGAGAAGATAACTACCAACACAATATCAGATAGCTGTTCTGAGAACATGTACAAAACAAGGTAATAAGACCAAATCCAAATAAATAAATAGTGTGTGACTGTTATATAACAGTAACTATTTAAAACATGGTGTGGTAAAATTTCTCATTCAGTACTTTTGTCTGAAGATGGTAACAACGCTATTACCGAAACGTCACACACTATTTATTACGACTACTAGAGTAGTCAACTTTATTTTTATGTAAATTTGTAACTTAAAAACTAAGAGAGGAAAAAATATGTAAATTTCTTCTAATGTATAAATTGGTATGTAAATTTCTTTAATGTATAAATTGATCGTGTTTTTCAATAAAAAAGAGTTCTGGATAATATTTTGGATGGTTGATAGTCGTCCTTGAGAGCCTCTTCCTTTGGAGTTGCGGTCAAGTAGCTGGACACAAGGTTGTCTCTCAAGGTAAAGAGAGACAGCAATCTATATTGATTGAGAATCCTCAATACTATTTATTTATTTAGATTTGGTCTTATTATCTTGTTTTATAATCTATAATCCAAATTGTGCCTTATCGAGAACATGTGCATGTAAGGCCCCAGGTAGTTCTAACACAAAGAGTTACTGTAAGTTCTCACAGTCCCGATGGGTCCATCTACATGGTAGTCCAGGCTGAAGACATCCCAGCCAGTGTCCCCTGTGGTCACCTGTCACAGCAGCCACAGTTACAAACACACCGGACTACTCAGCCGGACTTACATCTAGTAGTCGGACATCCAACCTCTGCAGGATATCAGGACTGTCAAACTGGGCGTTGGTGGCTCGGACTGCAGAGTCCAGGATCCCACTCAGGTTGTGGAGGTAGAGAAGGTTGGCAGGCTTGCTCAGTTCCCCTCTGTCACCATATCATCTACCCTTTACCTGGGACAACTATGTTCTGGTGGCGTGCTACAGACACTTCAACCATTTGTCTAGTTTTGCATTTACAAGGTGAAAAGGTTCAAATTGGCTCTTCACATTCACTGCTGGGCTTGTGGAATAGTCAATGTGAAGCCATTTATAATTACATGATATAAGCAGCTTGAGGAGCATGGACTCATGGAATTCGTATAAACTCTGTACAAGTGGATAAGAAACAACAACACAACGATATAAGCACAACATCCGGTACTATACTAGCACCACACTGTTGTTGTTTCTTATCCTTTTATGCAAAGATTACACTAATTCCTTGAGTCCATGCTCCTTGACCGTTTTATGATAAGTAGTGGCCTCTCCCAAAGGTCTGTTTAGTGCATCTAATGTAAGCTAAAATGTGTTCTGGAGCTGCAGGTGCCAAGCTACATTTTGGGCAAGTGGGGTAGATTTTGTTATTATTTTCTATCTTCAATGGCTCGAGATGGCCTATTCTAAATCTTGTTAGTGTTGTTTGGTGCTGTCTGAGGTTCAGGGCTCTAACTGGAGAGTTGCTAAATATAGTCATTTGGGTGATGTAAACTGTCTCTTGTAAAGAATGTTCTCTAGATTGAATGTCCTCTGATGGTAACTTTACTGTATGTTCAATGGGAAGATGTCAGCATCGTACCATCCTCTTTCTAGCATAACATTCTCCAACCATACACCAGGATAGGGGCTAACTAAGGGAAGGAAGGAGGTGAACGGGGGGGTTAGTAGAAGGATGGTCTAAACCATCGGTTTTCAACCACTACGACCTGGGATCAAATCCCATCTTGGGCACTTTTTTTCTGATTTAAAAAAAATGCTCCAATGGCCCCCGATTCTTCCAAAAGTCCAACCCCACCAGTGAGTGCAAGTAACCATACGGGACTCTGGCACATTTGTAAGTGCAAAGTCATATGTGTAGACATGTGGTGCACTTACAGTAAAAGCAGTCACCAACTTCTACCACCATGATTATCAGGGCCTGTACAGGACCTTTGGGAGAGGCCGCTACTCATCATAAAACAGCTCGAGGAGCATGAACTCATGGAATTCGTGTAATCTTTACACAAGGGGATAAGAAACAACAACAACAACATCATGGCCTGTACCACGTGTACTAGGGATAAGCACAAAAAAAGAAGGTGGACTTACTCCAAGAGGTCCATGAGGTGACGGACAAAGTCCCCTTGGCCCAACAGGAGGTAGGAGCGGACGGCCCCCAGGTGGGCCATGAAGTGATACTGGGAGTGCAGCACCCGGAGCACATGCTTGCTGGTGCTCACGTAGGTGGACTCCAGCAGGGTCTGGAACACTCCTTCTCTCTCTCCGCGGATCAGGCTCTCCACTGGGGACCACACACTCTTGTTGCTACTTTTACCCGTGGTAGAATGATAAGGTACAATCTGAATTATATATTCAATAGTCTTTTCTTGAGTCCTTTTCAACCACTTTATATATATATGTGAAAAAACAATAGAAAAAAATAAGTGGGTCAGGTGTTGATATTAAAAATAAAGAAAGCATATCCTGACCACGAGCACATGTGCTTTTTGGTCGCAATGGTATAGCCTGCTCCACGCCGATGAGCGCCAACAGCGCGAAACGCGTTCATGGATGGCTTTTCTTGATTATCAAGAAATTGGGTTGGCCAAATAGCACGGAGTAAGTTAAATAAACGTTTAGTTTATTTTTGCTCCACTAGATGGCACTCTGCCATATAAAAAGCACATGTGCTCGTGGTCAGGATATGCTTTCTTTATTTTTAATATATATATATATGAAAAAAACAATTTAAAAAATTAAAAGGTCAGGTATTGATATTAAAAATAAAGAAGGCATATCATGACCAAAAGCACATGTGCTTTTTAGATGGCATAGTGCCATATATGCCTTCTTTATTTTTAATATATATATATATATCATTTATTCGCCCACTGTACATATTACATCCCAAACACGATGCGACGCCAGTCATCTCTGTCAGCTCAATGTACCAAAGACCGTCAAGCCAGTGAGTTCCTTTAATTGGTCCACGAAGCGTGATGTCCAGGTACTTTAACCAATCATAAATTCAACACAAACTCTTTAACCGAAAATTCTGATCCCTTGGGATATAAAAAGTTAAATTAAAGAAGTTGGAATCTACACAGAGGTAATAAAAAGTGCTCCTCTCTATCCAGGTAGTAAAGATAACAAGACCAAATCCAAATAAATAAATAGTGTGTGATGTTTCGGTAACAGCATTGTTACCATCATCAGACAAAAGTACTGAATGGCATCAATTGAAATAAATCAATCAAATGACACCCCATCATTCGGTACTTTTGTCTGATGATAGTAACAATGCTGTTACCGAAACATCACTATTTATTCATTTGGTCTTATTACTTTTTAAACCTGGATAAAGAGAAGACTTTTTTACCTCTGTGTAAAGCCCAACATCGTTAATTCAACTTTTTACTCCAAGGGATCAGAATTTTTAGTTAAAGTTAGTGTCAAATTTATAGGTGTGTGATAGTAAATGGATTGAAAAGGATTCAAAAACTTGTTGAATTAAAGCAAGTGTTGAAATGAAGTCAGTAGAATTAGAGTGAATGATTAAGTACAATTTGGATTATAGATTATAAACAGAAAGTAATAAGACCAAATCCAAAAAAATCTTCTTCTTTCTTATCTCCACTCAATCATATTAAGGTATCAAGCTTGTAAAGCTTGTTGATGGTGTCTGCTGGGGAAGAGTAGAGCTCATCAATGGATGAGTCAACACAGTCAATAATGTGTTTTGGGGTTGCAGGTTGACACTTAGTACATAGTGGGGAAACCTTGCAACCATTCTGGAAAGTCATTGTCCGTAGATGACCAGACTTAAGTCTGTAAATCAAAGACTGTTGTTCTCTTGGGAGGACAGAACTGGTGCTTGTCCCTCCAAATCCAAATAAATAAATAGTGTGTAATGTTTCAATAACAAGGCTGTTACTGAAATGTAACACTATATTTATTTAGATTTGGTTTTATTACCTTGTGTTTTTAACCTACTCTAATTCAACTATTTTATCAAATCCTAATTGCAACCTATTTACTTTAACCAGCTATAATTCATCATGACAGGAATCACCTTGTCCTTAGGGTGAATTAGAGGTTGTTTGGGGGTCGGTGGAAGGATGGTCTAAACCGTTGGTTTTCAACCGCTACGACCTGGGTTCGATTCCCGCATTGGGCACTTTTTTCTGATTAAAAAGATAAATAAAATGCTTCGATGGCCCCCAATTCTTGCAAAAGTTCAACCCCACCAGTGAGTGCAAGTAACCAAACGGGGTGTTATGATTTACATTATGTATACTAGAGGTGACAACCACTCATTGTCCGGTTGAAAGAATTTATTTCACCATCAAATAGTTCTCTTTTATACAGCGAGGAGTTTTACATATTGAAAGATCGCCATGGATTTGCATAGCGTTGAAAGATAAAATAATATTTACATGAAAATAGTTACAACATATCAAATAGACAAAATTCATAGTATATGATAATCCATCACATATCACAACACGGGGCTCTGGCACATTTGTAAGTGCAAAGTCGAACTGCTTTTCACATGTGTAGACATGTGGTGCACTTATAGTAAATGCAGTCGCCTACTTCTACCCACCATGATTATCATGGCCTGAACCACATGTACTAGGGATAAGCAAAAGAAAAAAGAGGTTGTTTGAATGTAAATATAAAAGCTGAGTACAGTTGAGGTAGTTATTGGCATAACAAAGAGCAGTGATCATCTTGCTGAGTTCACACAACAGACTACCCTCACAACATAGGTGTGGACCTGTTGGCTGGGAGACTGACCTGTGGTGGCATCCAGGGGACCCTTGGAGACCTTCTCAGCTTGAACACAGGAGTGGTCGTGGCACACTTCCCGCAGGAAGTTGATGGCCTTGCCTGTAGACAAGATCTGCTCACCCAGGAGGGAAGTGTGAGAACCAAACCTAGCAATGAAAGGTATAAAACTGAGTGAAAACATTCAGGTGATGAACTACTATTTGTATCTTATCCAGGCCAGAGGTGACGTAGTTTTAGGAGGTTGTGCTGCAGGAACATGGTCAGGTTTTATAAAAATATCCCTAGCAATGTAAAGAATGTACACTCATGGACAAAACTTAAGGAAGTGGAACATCTTTGATGTCGCTAGTCATCCTTTTTTTGTTTAAGTAGACAGAGGTAATTTGGTTATCTTGAGTGTCTTCAATAAAAGTCACTGTGTATCAAATATCTTTCAGAGTTATTATCTGAATCCAGATATACATGCTAAAGTTTTGTCCATGAGTGTATTTCAGTTGTAGGATTCTCCCATGGTGAGGATTAAAGTCCTACCTTGGAAGCCTGTTCCATGGTGAAGAAGGAGGGCACCATGTCCTTGCGCAGGCTGTACTTCTCCTGCCAGAGGGCGGTGTCGCTCACCGACATGTTGGCAGCCACAAAGAACTGGGTACCACACATCACAATGTCAACTCGTCAAAATGTTATTTTTAATGCCACTTTAAATGAACCCACCAACAAACAATACCAAAATCCAGAATACTTAAAACGATTATCATTAGAAATAATTAATAACATTCCTAAAAATGCAATAACTATCTATACCGATGGTAGCAGAGACGAGCTAGGACACACTGGCAGTGGCTGTCTCATCAAAACCACAAATGGCATTGAGAAAATGAACAGAAGAAACCCAGATTTTTGCTCAGTCTTCAGATCAGAACTTATAGCCATCTATGAAGCCTTAAAATCCATCAGAAATACTAATTATCAAGATATCTGGATTCTTACTGATAGTAGAAGTGCCATACAACACTTGAGTCACACAGGGGAACTCAGAGACAAAGTAAGCAGGAACATAATTGGTTATCTCCAAAAACTCTCAAAAACCTCAAAAATTCACCTTCAATGGATACCCTCACACGTTGGCATTGAAGGCAATGAAGCTGCTGATGTGCTAGCGAAAAAAGGCACAAAAGAACCCTTGCCACAGAAAAATAAACTTACTTTTAAAGAAATAGAAACAATAGCCAAAACAAAAATAAACAAGAACTGGAGGATCCTACCTAAGCACAGTTGGTACAGTGGAGTGAACCCAGGAGAAGCTCTGAACATCAGAAATAGACAGCATCAAACAACACTAACAAGATTTAGAACAGGCCATCTCAAGCCATTGAAGATAGAAAATAATAACAAAATTTATCCCACTTGCCCAAAATGTAGTTTGGTACCTGCAGCTCCAGAACACATTTTGGCTTGCATTAGATGCACTAAACAGGACCTTTGGGAGAGGCCGCTGCTCATCATAAAACAGCTCGAGGAGCATGAACTCATGGAATTCGTGTAATCTTTACACAAGGGGATAAGAAACAACAACAACAACAACACAATGTCAACTTAGTACTCCATAGTAGCCATGATGATAAGAAGAGAAGGAAATGTGATTTTAAAAACTCTGAAGAACATACGGAACATTTATATTATGTGTATAGGTCAACATCAATGTTCTAAGCCTTCTTGTAGGCACTGCTGCTGTGACCAGAGCAAGTATTAACACCTTTTTGTCTTTCCAAATATAACAAATACCTACTCTCCTTTGATAAGGCACAAATTGGATTATAGATTATAAACACAAGATAATAAGACCAAAATTAAAAAATAAATAGTGTGTGACGTTTATGTAACAGCATTGTTACCATCTTCAGATAAAAGTACTGAATGAACAGTACTGAAAGTACATACAGTACTTTTGTCTGAAGATGGTAACAATGCTGTTACCGAAACGTCACACACTATTTATTTGGATTTGGTCTTATTACCTTGTGTCTACTCTCCTTTGTCGAGGTAATGGTATTCCATGGATGTGAGAGCTGGACTCTCAGAAAAAAAGAAAGAAAAACATTTGAAACTTTTGAAATGTGGACATGGAGAAAGCTACTCAGAGTGCCATGGACAAATAAAATGTCAAATGTTTCAATCTTAAATGAAATTAATCCTGCTAGATCCCTAGAATCCCAAATATATAAACAAAGACTGACCTATTTTGGACACATAATGAGAGCAAATCTATATATATATATAAATGAATGTCTGTCTGTCTGTGTGTGTGTGTGTGTACTCTATAGATTCAAAAACCATACATCCAATCGCCGTGAAATTTTGGGATATTATTAGGTATATCCCCGGAAAGGTTTTCGAAAAATAATTTCTTGAATATCTTGAATATCCTTAGAGTTATTTGCAGATTTGTAGCTTTACAGAATTTTAGATTGTATATAAGAAACATATTTTCATTTAAGTAGTGTACTTTATTTTAAAAAGATTAAATAATTGTAGGGTTAAATAAAACGTTATTCCAATTATTTTCTTCAGCTAGAAATCAATATTTTTATTTATTCACGGGCGACACAGCTGTGCCAAGTAGACAAGAAAGAAGCCTCGCGGGTGACCTCCGGGAACTACGTACATCTTCCATAAACGACACCATGATTTTATTCAACTTATCAAGTATTTTTCAAGGGACCGGGAAAAAATGTTCACTAGATAAAACGATGAATTTGTAATGTAGAAAATTAGGAAAGACAAAATTCAGGAAGACACGGCACACAGGGACCGGGAAAAAATGATCACGTTATCGAGAGATTCAAATTTACGAGTTTCAATTATCGAAATCTACTTATCGAGTATTTTTTAAGGGAACGGGAAAAAATGTTCACTAGATAAAACGATTATTTTGTAATGTAGAAAATTAGGAGATACAAAATTCAGGATGACACGGCACACAGGGACCGGGAAAAAATGATCACTTTATCGAGAGATTCAAATTTACGAGTTTCAAATTATCAAAATATATCTATTATTTTTTTATATGTTTATAGAGAATTGTTTTAACAAATGTTCGTTATACAAACCTTTACTCGGGTAAAACCCGGGCGAAGCCGGGTACATCCGCTAGTGGTTTATAAAAGACATTGTTGTTGGGGAAAATTGAAAGAAGAGAGGAAGACCTCCAATGAGCTGGCTAGAAGGGGTCAAGAAAGCTACTGGTAGGTCTCTAGATGAGAGTGATGGTCACTAACACATCAAATTGGATAATATTTGTGTATATAATCACACAAAAGTTGACTTGATGAACACTGACAACAACAACAAACCAACACTTTCCTTTATTGTGATGGGAAAATTATGTTGTTGTTTCTCATCCCCTTGTGTAAAGATGACACTAATTCCATGAGTTCATGCTCTTTGAGCTGTTTTATGATGAGCAGCAGCCTCTCCCAAAGGTCCTGTTTAGTGCATCTAATGCAAGCCAAAATGTGTTCTGGAGCTGCAGGTGCTGGGAAAATTATTGGGGAGGGGGCTGACTTATCAGTGGTGAACCCACCCAGCAGTTTCACCAGTTTAATCTATCAAAACAGCTCTAATATTCTAGTCCAAGAATTTGTTTAAAGTCCCATATATACAAACAGAATGACCCGATACACTAGTAGAGCCAAATATATGGACAGATGATAGGGTGGTAGTACTGGCAACATTGCTTGGACAGTAAGAAGTTATTGGATTTATAAAAGAACCCTAAAAAATTGATACTAACTAGTTTCTTATACATTAAAACCTCTCTGTAAAGGACAACACCTAGTTGCAGAGCTAGTGTCCTTTATGGTGAGGTGTGCTTTAACAGGAAAGTTGCTAAATAGTAAAAATGGCAATTTTGGCAATGAAAATTGTCCTTTGTAGAGAGGTGTCCTATGTTGATGTTTCTTTTTCCCTTGTGCAAAGAGTACACAAATTCCATGAGTCCATGCTCTTCGAGCTGTTTGATGATAAACAGCGGCCTCTCAAAGGTCCTGTTTAATACATCTAATGTAAGCCAAAATGTGTTCTGGAGCTGCAGGTACCAAACTACATTTTGGGCAAGTGGGGTAGATTTTGTTATTATTTTCTATCATCAATGACTTCAGATGGCCTGTTCTAAATCTTGTTAGTATTGTTTTATGCCGTCTATTTCGAGGTTCAGAGCTCTTTCTGGATCCACTCCACTGTACCAGCTGTGCTTAGTTCTGAAGTTCATTTGTTGGCTGGAAGTAGATTCAGAGAAAAAACACATCAACCAAACTCCCGACATTTCAGAGAATGACAGGAAGTCACTGAAACGTCGAGAGTTGAAATAAACTATTGGTTGATGTGGCAACTGTGGTGTATCCTACAACGAAGGTATTCTCTCATTGAGTATATTCTACTATAAAACGACATTTGAAATACTATCCCGCATGTGTTTCTTTTCAACGAAAATTCAAAATTTATCTCAAGGAGAAATAACGACTATTTCTAACCTTTTGGATGAGGTATGAAAGGGTGAATTTTGAAGAGTAATGATAAATGGAAATTACTCTTCATCATTACTCTTCACAATTTACCCATTCATACCTCATCCAAAAGGTTAGAAATAGTCGTTGTTTCTCCTTGAAATTAATTTTGATTTTCGTTGAAAAGAAACTCATGCGGGATAATTTCAAATGTTGTTTTACAATCACAAGCCGCACTATATTATATTGTATTATATTCTACTATATAAAGAGATAGGATTCTAATGTTTAAACCAGGTATGATAATCAAGATGTACCTCGTCGTACTTGTCCTCCAGCTCCCCACAGAAGATCCAGTGGCTCAGGATCCGGTAGATGGGCTGGATCACCTGTGGCCACACAACAGGGGTCAACACCAGGCTGGACTTCTGAACTCTGGGAGTTACATTGTCAACACTACCTTCTATACATTACATCCAAGTGGCTTTAACTCTAGGCATTCAACAACATCACCCCAATTATAAATCTCAAGCTTGATACCTTAGTGTGATTGAGTGGAGATAAGAAAGAAGAAGAAGAACCCCAATTATCTTAGAGAATACAGTAAAACCTCACTTGAATAAACTTCCGTTATAACACAAACCAGGAATGATAAGGCACAATTTGGATTATAGATTATAAACACAAGGTAATAAGACCAAATAAATAAATAGTGTGTGGGGTTTCAGTAACAGCATTGTTACCATCATCTGAGTGAACCATTCAGAACATTTGTCTGAAGATGGTAACAACGCTGTTACCGAAACGTCACACACTATTTATTTATTTGGATTTGGTCTTATTACCTTGTGTTTACAAACCAGGAATAAAGTGCAGCATCCTTTATAACAAACCAGGGATATTCCCAACTCTAGCCCATTGAAACACACACTAGGCTTATGGACGTCATTTAAACAACAAACTACCGCTATTATGAACCTAATTTCAAGCCCCAATATCTCAGCTATAGTTTTTTTGTCTTACTTACTTATTCTAGTACATGTGGTCATGTGATAATTATGGTAGGTTGTTAGAGATTTATTTTACACTGTGGGTTGATAAAGCACACTTTGGATTATAAATTATAAACACAAGGTAATTAGACCAAATCCAAATAAATTACACACTATTTATTTACAATACAATATAATGCAGCTTGTGATTGTAAAACGACATTTGAAAATCATCCCGCATGTGTTTCTTTTCAACGAAAACTCAAAATTTATTTTTAAAGAGAAATAACGATTATTTCTAACCTTAGAAATATTTCTAACCTATCCCTGGATACTTTTATTTTTCCGTTTATCATTACTCTTCACAATTCATCCTTTCATACCTCATCTCTAAGGTTAGAAATAATCGTTATTTCTCCTTAAAAATAAATTTTGATTTTTCGTTCAAAAGAAACACAGCGGGATGATTTTCAATTGTCGTTTTACACTATTTATTTATTTGGATTTGAATACCTTTTGTTTACACTGTAAGTTGCATCCCACATGTCTACACAGGTAGAAAAGCAGTTTCACTTTCACTTACAATGTGCTACCTGTTACACAAGGATCAGGGGTGGGGGATTCAAGCAGGAAAAAGTCCCCAATGCAGGCTTCGATCCCAGATTTAGTTGTTGTTGTTGTTTCTTATCCTCTTGTACAAAGATTACACAAGCTGTTTAATGATAAGAAGTAGCATTCTGCACAATGGGTGATGCAGCATCCAAATTTAGTGATAGTCATAAAATCAAGAATGTGTATTACCAGCTCTAGTGAACCAAATGTTTAATCCCATCAATGTTTGCTATAGGGAGGATTTTACAGTATTTTCACAAATGTGTTCTGGAGCTACAGGTGCCAAGCTACAGTTTGGGCAAGTGGGGTAGATTTCGTTATTATTTTCTATCTTCAATGGCTTAATCTAAATCTTGTTAGTGTTGTTTGATGCTGTTTATTTCTGAGATTCATGGCTCCTCCGGGGTCCACTCCACATTACCAGCTGTACTTAATGGTGTCCTATAGTGAGAGTTTTTTTTTTTTTTTTGCTTATCTCTAGTACACATGGTACAGGCCATGATAATCATGGTGGGTAGAAGTAGGCGACTGCTTTTACTGTAAGTGCACTACATGTCTACACATGTGAAAAGCAGTTCTACTTTGCACTTACAAATGTGCCAGAGCCCCGTTTGGTTACTTGCACTCGCTGGTGGGGTTGGCCTTTTGCAAGAATCGGAGGTCATTGGAGCTTTTTTTTTTTTTATCAGAAAAAAAGTGCCCAATGCGGGAATCAAACCCGGGTTGTAGCGGTCGAAAACCAACAGTTTAGAACCCCCATAGTGAGTGTTATCTCATGGAGTATGCTGTACTAGTACCACAGGTCCCAGATGTTCCATTCAGATAGAGGACAATGGAGGAACTCACTTGGCTGAGGATACTCTTGATGAGATCTTTGATGGTGGGATCCCCGTGCCAGAGGAAGGAGTACAGGATGGAGGCCAGAGCTCCTCCCTTCTCATCTGTCACATCCACAGCAAGCTCAGACATCTCTCTATCTCTCAGGCTGTATCTTAAAGCCATTCATAATTACATCTATATACAGTAGAACAACCTCTCTTCAAAGGACAACACCCTGTAACCCCAAAACACATTATTGACTGTATTGACTCATCCATTGATGAGCTCTACTCTTCCCCAGCAAACACCATCAACAAGCTTTACAAGCTTGATACCTTGATATGATTGAGTGGAGATAAGAAAGAAGAAAAGACAACACCTAGTAGCAGAGCCAAAGTGTCCTTTATCGAAGGTTGTCATCTAACCAGAGAGTACCTAAATAGTTTTAAAAAAAGGTGATTTTGGTTATGAAAACTGTCCTTTGTAGAGAGGTGACCTCTAGCAAGAGTGTTCTCTCATAGAAGTTCATTGTAAAACAAGGTAATAAGACCAAATCCAAATAAATAAATAGTGTGTGACGTTTCGGTAACAGTGTTGTTACCATCTTCAGACAAAAGTACTGAAAGGCTGTTACCAAAACGTCACACACTATTTATTTATTTGGATTTGATCTTATTACCTTATTTTATAATCTATAATCCAAATTGTGCCTTATCAAGTTCTACTGTATTTGGGGGATTGAAAATATATTGAATTATAAATTTTTTGTTTGGGGTGCTGAATGCCAACCTTTTTGTCAAGGTACAACAATGCATTTATTTTGTAGAAACAAACTCACATATGGCCAAATACTATTCCATAGGCTGCCACAATACTCCATATTTTTATCAAGATGTTGAACTCCGCCTTTGCTGGTCCCAATTTGGATGAAAAAGGAGGAGGGGGAGCAGTAACAAGCTCGCTAAAAAACCTGTGCTCATCTGGCCCGGCTGATAGTACCCTGTAAGGGTTCCTGATTCAGGGATACAAGATGAGCAATTTTTGTACTCCATGTTAGGAGCAGCTGCACATGGTGTCTGTTCCTCATGTCAGAGGCGGCCATTTCTTTTGGAGCTAAGTCGGCCTGCCACTGAGTAGTGCTCCCAGTCTTAATGACAAAGGCAGACGCATTCTACTTCGCCCAATCATGATGGGTACACCATCAAAAGTCTCAAGCTTGAACCCTACATGTTTGAGTGAAGATAAGAAAAAAGAAGATTAATATGTTGTTTCATGTCTCATAATAATATTTCCACCTGCATATTTCCCCAATATGTAAATATATTTCAAATGTTTCTTTAAAATTTTGTAATAGATAACCTTTAATAAATGTTAATATTATCTTAAAATATTATATGTATAATTAAAATATGCAAATATATATCCTAAACGTGTCGGTTTTTAATTAGTTATTGTGTTACTCCCGTCAAAGGGCTGATAAACCCAAAAGCTTGTGAGTTGATAAAATTGATAAAGAAACTTATTCCAGGATGAATCTTCAATTTAAATAATTGAGAACACAGGGGGAATAAATATCTATTATAAAAATTAGACGTAGATAAAATAAAAATGTACCTAATATAAATTCTAATAACTTTGTGTTGACAATCACATGTGAGAGCAGCTAGGTGGAGAGGACTACCTACCTCTACAGGCATCCACCAGACACGCCAGCGTCCGCAGCCGTGTGAAGGGCTCCAGTGTACACACCAGCAGCCTGCGCAGGGTGAGTGACCGGCCATTCTCTACCTCCATCTGCCAGCACACCAGTCTTTTTGCTTATCCCTAGTACACATGGTATAGGCCATGATAATCATGGTGGGTAGAGGTAGGTGACTGCTTTTACTGTAAGTGCACCACATGTCTACACATGTGAAGAGCAGTTCGACTTTGAACTTACAAATATGCCAAAGCCCCGTTGGGTTACTTGCATTCGCTGGTGGGGTTGGACTTTTGCATGAATCGAGGGCCATTGGTGTATTTTATTTTTTTTATCAGAAAAAAAGTGTCCAATGCGGGAATCAAACCCGGGTCGTAGCGGTCGAAAACCAATGGTTTAGACCATCCTTCCACCGACCCCCCAGTCTACTGTTGTAACTCTCTGAACAACAATGGAAGTAAGAGAAGACCCATTTTGTGAAAGAATAGAAAGAAAGGGCATCTATTGATTTTGCCACTACACTACCCAAGGAATGCAGTCAGGTCAAACTGCCATGTGTGAACCTACAACCATGTGTACTTTGTATCGGATTATAGAGAAAACTTGTCATATCTAAAGAATGGGAACTCATGGACAAAACTTAAGGAAGTTGTACCTTTACCATGTATATCTGAATTCAGACAATAACTCTGAGAGATATTTGATACACAGTGATCTTTTTTGAAGACACACAAGCTAATCAAGTGTGAACAAAATTGCCTCTGATGATGCTACTGGGGTTCAAAGGGCTAAGTTTTGTCCATGAGAGTATAGGCTGAGGAAATAGGACATATCAACCGTGTGTGATGACTCAAAGTGGCAGGGAGGTGACCCTGGATAGGTGAAGTATGTCTGGAGAACTCCTGGTACCCAAGACCACTATGTCCAGCTAAACCTACATCACATGTCCCATCAGCAGACATCTAAATACTCCAATGAATTCTACTCCTCTCTCTAATGCTGCACCATCCATCGCGCAGAATAAAAAGGAATGTGTTCAGGAATTAGGCAGAGGGTCTTGTTCGAAAAGTAAGATACAGTTTCCATATTTCCAGCGAAAAACACAATTTCTCAAAATATTACAATGTAACATAAATGGAATTTGTACCAATGCAGCAAAAACCAAGCTTAAAGAATAACTACAGATGGCAATAAAAAAAAAAATAATTTATCTACATTTTAACCACCCACATTACAATGACACACACATGCTTTAACCATGAGAACATGGGTCACTGCCTGTGTGTAAATAAACTCCCCACACTAGATTGATGAGCCCTCGTTCAGAAAGTGCAAGAGCTAAAAAACTTAGAGATCCCACTCTGTTACATTGACCCCAAATAGACCAACTGACCTGTGAGTCCATCAGGGCCAGGATCTGGTAATACTGATGCAGTTCATCGCGCAGCGCCGCCACCAGACTCTGCCCCACCAGCCCCAGGCACCGGTCTGTTGTCCTGGCCTCGCACCAGTTTCACCACGCGCTGGTACAGCCAGCCCAGCTCACATAGACGCAGCACCAGGGTCTTGCGTGACCCTCCAATCGATCCCTGCTGGACACCACCAAAGCTGACTGGGATATGTAGAAACAAAGAAATGGTACAATAAATAAGGATTTGATGGAAGGATGTTGATAGAAGGAGAACACACAAAAGGTGAAGTCTTCCTCTTTAGATAACAATGATAAGGCACAATTTGATTATAGATTATAAACACAAGGTAATAAGACCAAATCCAATGATAAGGCACAATTTGGATTATAGATTATAAACACAAGGTAATAAGACCAAATCCAAATAAATAAATAGTATGTGACATTTCGGTAACAGCGTTGTTACCATCCTTAGACAAAAGTACTGAATTCAATAGATTCAGTAGATGGTAACAACGCTGTTACCGAAACGTCACACACTATTTATTTGGATTGTGTCTATAGATAACAGAAACCTTCAGGCATCCTTCCACAGATTGAGAACTGGCCCTTTTGAAAGGCATCATGCCAGAAAGCTTGTTATGTATAGAATAAAAACTAAACAGGACCTTTGGGAGAGGCCGCTGCTTATCATCAACAGCTTGAGGAGCATGGACTCATGAAATTCATGTAATCTTTACACAAGGGGATAAGAAACAACAACATAAAAATAAAAAGCAATTCACCTTTTGTAATTATTATTGTATTAATTATACCTGGTAATTAACTTCAACAAGAGATGATATTAAACAATACACAGAAAATTCATTGAGCACAAAAGTTTCTTTTACAATAAATACAAGCTTTCTACTGTCTTTATTGTGATGAAAAAAAATATTGTGAGGGGCTTGACTGATCAATGGTAAACCCTCCCAGCGGTTTCACCAATTTAATCCTTCAGACTGCTTTCTCTAGAGCTCCAATACTGTATTGGATGATTCTGCTCATATATATGACAGTGAAGGACTTAATCCCAGCCATGGCATTCCAGAAAACTATGGACATAAGCGGGGGTCGGACGAAGGATGGTCTAAACCAGGGGTGGCGAACCTTTTTATATTAGAAGGCCAATTTTCATTTTACCATTTTTGAGAAGGCCGCATATTTAAATATATATATATATTAGATATATTATATAATATATGACATTCGTATTAGATATTTTCAATAAAATAATGAAAGTAATTGAAAACTGCGAAACAAAAATTATAGTTTTGAATTTAAGAAAAGGCCACAACTTGGGCAAGAAAAGGCCACATGCGGCCTTAAGGCCGCATGTTCGCCACCCCTGGTCTAAACCATTGGTTTTTCGACCACTACGACCCAGAATTGAATCCCACATTGGGCCCTTTTTTTCTGAATAAAAAAAAAATGCCCAATGGGCCCAGATACTTGCAAAGTCCAACCCCACCAACAAGTGCAAGTAACATAATAGGGCTCTGGCATATTTGTAAGTGAAACAGTCGAACTGATTTTCACATGTGTAGATATGTGGTGCACTTACAGTAAAAACAGTCGCTAACTACCCACCATGATTATCATGGCCTGTACCCCGTGTACTAGGGATAATAATAATATGGACATAAGCTTTTAGGATAGCTGTAGTGGTATGAAAGATTAAATTTTGCTAAATCACTGGGAAGGTTAACATTACTGATGAGTCAAGCCATCCCAATTCTTTCTCATCATCAGTTCACAGATTGTAGAAAATTCTCCACCATTGTGAAAAAGAAGGGATGCTGAAGAAATCCATCCTCAAAAAGAGATGATGGTGTTGAAAAGGTGATAGGGATGATGGACTGGGGTGTGATGGCGAGGCAATTAACTATTAGTTCCTGCTACCACCACAAGGGGGAAGCCTGCAGCGGAAGTCCAGACACCACCACCAGGAAGAGCTACATTAAGTTTAATCTAACGGCCGGTCAGCTCTATCTTTGTTTACTGTCCGTATCTAATCTTTCCTTTTATTTTTGTACCTGTGGGATGTGTGCGTGTTGGTGTGGCTTGTGGAAAGGCCGCTGATAAGATTATTTTATAAAATAAATTAATTTTTTTGAAGCCCCGAAATATATAGAGAGGAAAGAAGTAACGGCCGCTGGAAGCAAGCCTTGTTGTTCGAATGACGCGCGTGCTAAGAGTCCCGGATGCCGCCCGCGCATGCGTAGTGACGTGTTTCTCCCAGCTCGTGCTTGCCGAGGCGTAGTGAGGTCGCCACACTACTGCCTGTATGTGTAGTGAAGCTTTGTCCGCGCTCGCTGAGGCAAAGTGTGGTCGCCACACTCCTTTCTTATTAAACAATTTGCTATTAAATAATCACTGCTTGATTATTTGAAAATATACAAAGATAATAAGGCTGTGATGTATTACTCAATGGCAGGTAACATTGCTATCCAGGGATCAGTACCTTGATGTGGGCGGCCACCAGAGAGGTCCCTTGCTCCAGTTTCACCACCTTGCCTTCAATCCCCTGGAAGGCATAGAGGACGTCCCTCACCAGTTCAGCCTCTGTCACCTCCAACTTCTGGTCTGTTACACAGATACATCATGTTCAAATGTGGTTTTGAATATATTTCAAAGAGAGAGCTATTCATGAGATACAGTAGAACAACCTCCATGAGAGGACACTCACGCTAAACGACACCTCTCTACAAAGGACAGTTTTCATTTACAAAATTACCATTTTTATTATATAGCAACTCTCTGATAAGAGGACACCTCTCCCTAAAGGACACTTTGGCTCTGTAATTAGGTGTTGTTCTTTACAGGGAGGTATATTATAGTTCTACTGTATAACAATTAATTAAATAAAATAATAAATAAAATGGCTTCCGAGGTGGGGGAGTTTCTTGCTTTATTTTATATTCTTCTCAAGCTTTTGTTTATCACAAACCCTTCTACCACTTCCTGTAAAAGGGCATATGAAAGCCAAAAGCTTGAGAAATATATAAAATAAAGGAATAAAATCACCTTTGGGGCCATTTTGTTTATTATTTTATATGCATCACAAAGGATTTTACTTTTCTGAATAACAATTCTTTATTCAGAAATAGGAAACTGCGTGATAGTGTGCTTCTCATTTTCCAAAGAAAAAAAAACCTACTGACTACATTGCAATAAGAGAAAAACATTGGAAAGGAGACTGACTTCACAGTGAGGAAACCTGCCTGTGGCCAGTTTAATCTATCATTCTAATAGTGCCAGCTTATATATCCGGTAGTTGGACACTCAAGTATTTTAATTGGTCAGAAGTAGAATAGGAAGTGTCCCCCCCCATTTATCACACCATCGAAACATATTTCAGAAGAAAAACTGTTCACAAAAATATGTATTTACTTACCCACCAAAAAGTACTTGACAATCAAATAAGTCAAACATCTCAAAGAATAGAGGGATTCCTGTAGGTTTTGAATTCTAAATCAAAGTAGAGAGCTAAATTCTCTGTGAAGGACAACACCTAATTAGAGAGCCAAAGTATCCGTAAAAGGGAGAGGTGTCCTCTTACCAGAGAGTTGCTACTTGGTAAAAATGGTAATTTTGGTGATGAAAACTGTCCTTTAGAAAGAGGTGTCCTTTTATCAGAGTTTTTTTGCTTATCCCTAGTACACGTGGTACAGGCCATGATAATCATGGTAGGTAGAAGTAGGCGACTGCTTTTACTGTAAGTACACCACATGTCTACACATGTGAAAAGCAGTTCGACTTTACACTTACAAATATGCCAGAGTCCCGTTTGGTTACTTGCACTCGCTGGTTGGGTTGAACTTTTGCAAGAATCGGGGGCCATTGGAGCATTTTTTTTTTTTTTACAAAAAAAAAGTGTCCAATGCGGGAATCGAACCCGGGTCGTAGCGGCCGAAAACCAATGGTTTAGACCATCCTTCCACCAACCCCCTTTTATCAGAGTAGTGCTACTAAGTAAAAAATTGTAATTTTGGTGATGAAAACTGTACTTTTTAGGGAGAGGTGTCCTCTTACCAGTGAGTTGGAAAATAGAAAAAGTGTTAATTTTAGAAAACTATCCTTTGTATAGAGGTGAGCTCTAGTGGGAAAGTCTGCTTATCCAAGCTCTACTGTATTGGGGGAGTATTTTTGTTCATTTTTAGGTATGTAAGGTTCAATTTGGATTATAGATTATAAACACAAGGTAATAAGACCAAATCCAAATAAATAAATAGTGTTTGACGTTTCGGTAACATGACGATGGTAACAATTGTGTTACCGAAATGTCACACGCTATTTATTTTGAATTGGTCTTATAAGCTTTTATTATGAGGGAACTATATATCCCTGGCTAGCAAGGTTTCACTGTGGGACCATAGGTCAGTTAACTAGGACACTGGAAGTAGGTCCTTACCTCCGCCACAGGTACGAGGCAGGTGGAGATCCGAGGAAACCACATGGGAGGAGGACTTGGGCTCTGCAGAGTGGACCTGAGAGGACTTGGAGAAGTGGCGGTGGAGGGGGGACTTGTAGGTGGAGGTGGGGTGGATGGAGGACAGAGTGGGGCCCTCGTAGAGCCGGGGGCCAGAGCTGTGCTGGGGGGTGGAGGAACGGCCAGTCAGCAGGGGACCTCCCTGACACCCCACAGTATTACCTCTTTTAATTCAACACTCTACACTTTAATTACAAACCTATTTTTCTAATTTTTTTTTTTTTTTTTTTTTTTTACCTATCTTTATTTTTCTAATGATCCCTTTTAGCCAGCTTGGTAAAAGTTATCCTCAATATTTGACTAAGCCAGATGAAACACAATAGAGTTAGGTCTGGAAAAGGAATCATTGACTCAGCCATGGAAATATATACGTATGTTATATAAAAATATTTTATTTAGAATTATATTTCATAGATTCAAATATTCTGTTTATATCTACCACCAGATGTCGGGACTTCCCCTATATAAAACCGATTGTTGTTGTTTCTCGATGGCCGGCTCAAACCTTTTGTAAATTATGTAAATAAGTTTTTCATTTTTTTTATTCTTACGCCAGGCAGTACTTTTATCAAATTATGTTTATATATTTTTTTAATCACTGAATTAAAGCAATAATGATCTGAACTATTTTTTAGTATTATTGCCACGACTGCAGTGTCACATACTCATGGAATCCGGGATCAAGCAAATGATCAATAAATTTCTCAACAGCAGAAATCATTTTTCCTAATATATATACAGTAGAACCTCCCTGTAGAGGACAACACCTAATTGCAGAGCCAAAGTGTCCTTTAGGGAAAGGTGTCCTCTTACCGGAGAGTTGCTAAATAGTAAATTTGGTAATTTTGCAAAAGAAAACTGTCCTTTGTAGAGAGGTGTCCTCTAGTGGGGTGTCTGCTAAAGGGAGGTTCTACTGTATATGGCAATAAGTCCAATAATAGCCTAATTTGCATATACTGTTTGTCCCTCAATAACTGGGTGAGAAGCCGCTTCAGTTATAAAGTTCTGAATGAAGCGGGAAGTGAATTCCAAGTTGAGAATTCCCCCCAACTGGACAGACAAATGTTATGGACTCACCTTAACAGAAGAACTGTGCTTGGGCCTGTTGCTGAGGTCCAGGAGAAACACCAGGACTCCACTCCTGTTCTTTAGCAAGGTCTGGACCACACACACACCTTAGTATTGTTGTCTGCTGATTGTCTGCAGTATTTAGTAAGGAATAGAGGGTTTAAGGAAACTATGGATTTAAGCTTCTAGAGGACTGTGGAAAAATATATAGTTAAACCTGTCTATAGCATCCCCTCTAAATAGCACCTCCCTCTCTATAGCGCCCGATTTTAAATATGTAGTACAATGCGATTTACATTAAAAGTGACCTGTCTATAGCACCCCCTCTCTATAGCACCCTATTTTGGGGAGTCCCAAGAGGGAGCGCTATAGACAGGTTTAACTGTACATTAACTATAAAATGCAACAACCAAATGCCAATCATGCTGCATCGCCCGTCGCGCAGAATAAACAGGGGCGCGTTCAGGACTTAGGTAGAGGGTTCTGTCCGATAAGTATAATACAGTCTCCACAAACTTCTAACTTTGCAGCTTCCAAGCAATTGAGAATTTTGCAGTGCAACATAAATGGATTGTGCTCAACAGCAACAAAAATAAAATTAGAAGAAATAATGGAAATAGCTGAAAAACAAAAGATACAAATTATAGCCCTACAGGAAACCAAATTAAATGAAAAATACAATCTCAAATACAAAAACTACAATATCCTCAGAAAAGACAGAAATAAAGAAGGGGGTGGCCTTGCATTTTTAATCAAGAATTTGTACTATGAAGACATAGCCATTAATATTCCAAATACATCAGACCTCGAAGCCCAAGGTATCAAAGTCTACCTCAGTCAAAACAAAACCATCAACATATTCAATATGTATCACCCACCAAACAATAAACTTATTGACGATGGAACAATGGCTCAATTTCTTACAGACAACACTATTATTGTAGGTGACCTTAATGCCAAACATCAACTATGGGGATGTTCCATGCCAAACCCAAGAGGCAAAATACTTTCAAACTTATTTGACGACAATGCCTTCATGTGCTTAAATGATGGGAATCCTACCCACCATTCCTACAGCTATAATACTGCACAAGCACTTGATATAAGTTTCTCCAGTCCTGACATTTTCCACAAATGCAAATGGCAAATATTAAAAAGTATTGGAAGTGATCATTTGCCTATTTTGATAGAAATTAGCACCAAGACCAAAACAAGCTCAATTAAAGAAAAATTCTGGAACTTCAAAAAGGCTAATTGGAATCTTTACCAGCAAAACACCAATGAAGACTTTAGAAAAGCACCCACTAGCATAAAAGATCTGGAACAAAATTGGATATCTTTCAAAAACACCATTATTAAAGCAGCCAAAGTTTCAATACCAAGAGGTAATATTAAGAAATGGATTCCAAATTATACACACCAGGCAAAAGATATTCAAACACTTATAACTAAAAGAAATGAACTACAAAAAAAGTGCACCCAAAACCAAACAAATTGTAGAACTGAACTGAACATTGTGAATGCAAAAATAAAAAGGTTATATGTAAATATGAAAAGGGAAAAATGGAAACAAACTTGTGAAAACCTGAACCCAAGAAACCCAAATACAAAACTTTGGCATTTGGCAAAACAAATTGACAGATCCCAGTCACAAACTGAAAACACAAATATGATTAAGAATACAGATGGTACCCCAGCAGCTAATGACAAAAATGCTGCTAATCTTTTAGGTAATTCATATCAAATAAGTAGTAAACTCAAATTTGAAATAAAAGATAAGAAAGTTGAAAAAAAGGCCCGAAAGATTATTCATGACCGTAAAAATATCACCAGCACTCATAATATTTTCCATGAAAAAATCAATATGAAAGAGCTAGATTATGCATTAGAAAACACTGACCTAAACAAGACTCCTGGGCCAGATGGAATCCATGGCCAAATGATATCAAACTTGGGCAAAAATGGCAAAGAAAGACTTCTTGATATTTTCAATAACTCCTGGAAAACTGGAAAATTGCCTCAAGACTGGAAAACTGCAACAATAATTCCTATTAAAAAACTTGACGAATCTGCTGATGACCCAAAAAACTACCGACCTATCTCCCTCACAAGTATTTGCTGCAAATTAATGGAAAAAATTATACCCAGACGACTCACTTACCACCTCGACACAAAAAATCTCTTACCAGAAGAACAATATGGATTTAGGAAAGGACATGGGACAATAGACCAACTCTTATTTTTCACACAAAAGGTAAAAGATGCACAAAACAGAAAACCAACTAACCACACCATAGCTGCTTTTTTAGACCTTACACAAGCTTTTGATAAAGTATGGAAAAACAAGTTAATTACAAAATTATACAAGCATTTCAAAATTGATGGAAAAGCTATCACTTGGATAAATGATTTCCTTAAAAATAGATACATCAGAGTCAAATATAATGGAACTCTATCTAAAACCTTCAAATTGTACCAAGGATTACCGCAAGGATCAGTCCTTAGCCCAACTCTCTTCACCCTATTTATTGCAGGCATAGAAGAAAAAATTTCACATAAAACCAATATTGGACTTTTCGCTGATGACATTATTCTATGGAGCAGTAACACTATCTGGAAAAAAGCTGAAAGGGATTTGAACAAGACTCTTTTCCACCTAGAAAAATTTGCTAATAAACATAAATTAGAATTTAACCCTCAAAAATCTGAAACCTGTCTTTTTACTACCGATAAGAAACTATACAAAATAAGGCCAAAAATTATTCTGAAAGAACAAAAAATACAATATAATAAACATCCTAAATATCTTGGCTACACCCTGGATCCAGAAATTAACTCCAGTAAACATATTGAAGAAGTTATTAGAAAAGGAAGAGACCGACTAAAAATCCTGAAATATATTTCAGGAAGAGAGTGGGGAGCCGATGCAGCCACACTAAAATTAACTTACACATCTCTAATTAGACCTATCCTGGAATATGGATATCAAATCTATGGTACAGCATCTGAAACAAATCTAAAATCACTGGAAAGGATACAACTAAGTGCAGCTAGAATTATTACAGGTCTTCGAAATACCTGCCCTAACGATATTGTACTTTACGAGGCGGACATTATGCCCTTAAAGGATAGAAGAAGCTACAATCTGCCAAAATATATAAACAAAATCAAGAGTTATGGAAACAAACACAGAACTTCCAATTACATACTTAATTGGGAATCCAATCTAAGACTCAAAAAAGAAGGCCCTCTCCACCTGGCCAAAAGAAATGGATTTTTAAAATATAAAGTAGAAAAAAATTATTTAGCAGAAAAAATTTCTCCATGCGAACCACTACAAAATGTTATTTTTAATACCTCTTTAAATGAACCCACCAACAAACAATGCCAAAATCCAGAATACTTAAAACAATTATCATTAGAAATAATTAATAACATTCCTAAAAATGCAATAACTATTTATACCGATGGTAGCAGAGACGAGCTAGGACACACTGGCAGTGGCTGTCTCATCAAAACCACAAATGGCATTGAGAAAATGAACAGAAGAAACCCGGATTTTTGCTCAGTCTTCAGATCAGAACTTATAGCCATCTACGAAGCCTTAAAATCCATCAGAAATACTAATTATCAAGATATCTGGATTCTTACTGATAGTAGAAGTGCCATACAACACTTGAGTCACACAGGGGAACTCAGAGACAAAGTAAGCAGGAACATAATTGGTTATCTCCAAAAACTCTCAAAAACCTCAAAAATTCACCTTCAATGGATACCCTCACACGTTGGCATTGAAGGCAATGAAGCTGCTGATGTGCTAGCGAAAAAGGGCACAAAAGAACCCTTGCGACAGAAAAATAAACTTACTTTTAAAGAAATAGAAACAATAGCCAAAACAAAAATAAACAAGAACTGGAGGATCCCACCTAAGCACAGTTGGTACAGTGGAGTGAACCCAGGAGGAGCTCTGAACATCAGAAATAGACAGCATCAAACAACACTAACAAGATTTAGAACAGGCCATCTCAAGCCATTGAAGATAGAAAATAATAACAAAATCTACCCCACTTGCCCAAAATGTAGCTTGGCACCTGCAGCTCCAGAACACATTTTGGCTTGCATTAGATGCACTAAACAGGACCTTTGGGAGAGGCCGCTGCTCATCATAAAACAGCTCGAGGAGCATGAACTCATGGAATTCGTGTAATCTTTACACAAGGGGATAAGAAACAACAACAACAACCAATGGTTTTCCCATTATGTACTAAATGCAATTCTCAACCTACAACCCCAAAACACATTATTGACTGTATTGACTCATCCATTGATGAGCTCTACTCATCCCCAAAACAGACACCATCAACAAGCTCTACAGGCTTGATACCCTAATATGATTGTTGAGTGGAGATAAGAAAGAAGAAGACAATCAATGATGTTGTACAGAAAATCACAAAACAAACTAGCTAGGCAACATGTCAAATATCACCATCCTTTTTTTTGCTTATCCCTAGTACACGTGGTACAGGCCATGATAATCATGGTGGGTAGAAGGTGACTGCTCTTACTGTAAGTGCACCACATGTCTACACATGTGAAAAGCAGTTAGACTTTGCACTTACAAATGTGCCAGAGACCTGTTTGGTTACTTGCACTCGCTGGTGGAGTTGAACTTTTGCAAGAATCGGGGGCCATTGGAGCATTTTTTTTTTTTTAAACATAAAAAAGTGCCCAATGCGGGAATCGAACCCGGGTCGTAGCGGTCGAAAACCAACGGTTTATACCATCCTTCCACTGACCCCGTATCACCGTCCTAATGCCTTCTATCACTTTTTAAAAAAATTATTATCTCCCTAATACACATAGTACAGGCTATGATGATAATGTTGGGTAGAAGTTGATGCCTACTGTCTACACATGTGGAAAGTGCAGTTTGACTTTTGCACTTATAAGTGTGCTTGAGTGGGTTTGATTACTTGCACTCACTCGTGGGGCTAAACTTTTGCAAGAATCGGGGGAGCCGCTGAAGCAATTTTTTTATTCAGAAATGCAGGATTCAATCCCAGATCATGGCTATTGAAAATCGACAGTTTAACCACTAACCACCTCACCGTTCTATCACTGAAAAAAATGGAAACAAATTTTGGTGCTACTTTCTTAGTAAATGGTCAGGAATGTTCACCACTAATGAACTATGTGTGAGCACTCTTATTTCAAAATTTTCAGAATAAGAAAGGTCTGTAGAGTTAAAAATTGATTATAATTTTCAGAGAGAGAGAAAATTCTACAATGATAATGAGTATACAGTAGTCTCCCATGAGAGCATCATAGTTATAAAAATGAATGTCTGTCTGTCTGTCTGTCTGTCTGTCTGTGTGTGTGTGTGTGTGTCCTCTATGGATTCAAAAACCATACATCCAATCGCCGTGAAATTTTGGGATATTATGAGGTGTATCCCCGGAAAGGTTTACGAAAAAAAAATTCTTGAATATCTTGAATATCCTTAGAGTTATTTGCAGATTTGTATATTTAACTCGCAAGCAGCCCTACCATTGAGACGGAGATAGGCTTAGTTTGCTGCTCCTGATGACCTTGGGTCATCGTGTGAGTCACAGCATGATGCTACAAAAACACTCTCTCTGGGGATTTTACAGCGTCGACAACCTGTAAGATTGCCTCTCTCATATATTATACTTTAAACATCTGCTTAATTAAAGCATTTTTCATTTGAAAGAGACTGCTCTCTTAACCCCCTTTAGACAACATTAAATGATATCCCGTGTCGATGATTTTGTAATGTATAGAATTAGGAAAGACAAAATTCAGGATGACACGGCTCACAGGGAATGGTAAAAAATGTTCACTTTATCGAGGAAATACAAAATTCGGGATGACACGGCACACAGGGACCGGGAAAAAATGATCACCTTATCGAGAGATTCACGACCATGATTTTATTCAACTAATCGAGTATTTTTCAAGGGACCGGGAAAATATGTTCACTAGATAAAACGATTAATTTGTAATATAGAAAATTAGGAAATACAAAATTCAGGATGACACGGCACAAGGGACCGGGAAAGAATGATCACTTTATCGAGAGATTCAAATTTACGAGTTTCAAATCATCAAAATATATCTTACTTTTTTATATGTTTATAGAGAATTGTTTTAACAAATGTTCGTTATACAAACCTTTACTCGGGTAAAACCCGGGCGAAGCCGGGCACATCCGCTAGTAGTCTATAAAAATATTGCAAAATCAGGTCTTTCCAGGAGGTAGTCTCTTAAGAGAAACTGTCAAGCCAAGTCATGAGGAGTCTTCCAACCAACCAAGCAGTCTCTAATAAATGACAAACTACAGGAGAGCCCAGCTTTAACCATGTTTTTAAACTAAGGTCTCTCATGATATACTACTGTATACATATACAAACTTCATTTTAACAGCATCACTTTACACCTTTGGATTTGGTCTTATTACCTTGTCTTTATAATCCAAATTGTGCCTTATCATATCCAAGATCATTGATAAGTTTAAGAACACTTCCTTTAGACAGGGAATTTCAATACTTTTGTCTGATGATGGTACCAACTCTGTTACAGAAACGTCACACACTTCTTATTTATTTGGATTCTGTGTCTTATTACCTTGTATTTCAAATATAATTTTAGTTAATCATGGAAAAAGGCTTTCACACAAATGTCAGATTCACAAGTTTAGCCTTTTTGTTATCACCACGATTAAAACAATAGAATTTAGTATACTTGGGATCTTAGAATTATGATGCTATAGCTAATCTGCTGGTATAAAGAAGGCAAAGGTTCCACAGTGAATGTAAAAAAAGGAAACAATATAGGATGGCTCCCAGCAATATTCGAAGGTATCATCAGGTAAGGTCATCAGTGGAGTACAGACAAACATGTAGGACATAGCACTTGTATCTGTGAGTCCTGGCATCAACTTGAGAAAACTTACGCTACTCTGAAGCTTTCTGTGGAACTCCCCGAAGACAAGGCAGTCCTTCTCCCTCTTATCCCGGATAACTAGAACATAACACATCCGGATGGATACAATAATGATACAAACTCCCTTATTATACACCACATAAACAACACAGGCCATAGTTTTAATCTATCAGACCCCCATTCATATTATTCTAATATAAATAGTAAATACAAGAGACTTGAGGCATTGTTATCCATAAGATATAATAGCATCAACAGGCATAGAAATATTCCCATGTCTACAATCTTTTATTTCAGAATACTAATTCTTAGTTTATTTCATATCCATCCATCCAGATAACTGGAACATACATATCTGGGTGACAACCTGACATTTAGTTAGGAGCTCATCATCCAATAGCTGCCCTCTGCAAGATCTGGGGGGCCCACCTCTACTCACCAATTCGCCATGTAAATAGCCAAGACAAGGTGACTCGAAAATAACACCTGTAAACTGAGGCGAAATAAATATCAAAATCTCTAGAGAGCTGTTCATTTCAGGCAATCTCCAAGCTGGTTGTCGTCATCACGGTGTAGCTTTTACTTTTCACCTGACCTTGACTTTGTGTGCCTCTGCTTTGTCCCTAGTCTATCCTTCCCACTCTCCACCTGACTGCACTGACACTCAACAATGGTGTCCGACACTCCTCGCAGCCCAATATACCACATATATATCCATTTCTTGGTTTCTCAAGAAGCCACTGGGACCAAAAATCTTTTTGGTCCCAGTGGTACAGCCTACTCCACGCTGACGAGCACCAACAGCGCGAAACACGTTCGTGGATGGCTTTTCTTGATTTATCAAGAAATTGGGTTGGCCAAATATCAGGGAACAGGTTAAATCAATGTTTAGTTGATTTCTGTTCCACAAGATGGCGCTCTGCCTTCTGAAAAGCACATGTGCTCCTGGTCAAGATATGCCATTTTTATTTTTAATATACATACAGTTAAACCTGTCTATAGAGACTCTCTAAATAGCGCCTCCCTCTCTATAGCGCCCGATTTTAAATACGTAGTACGATGTGATTAACATTAAAAGTGACCTGTCTATAGCACCCCCTCTCTATAGCACCCTATTTGGTGAGCCCCAAGAGGGGGCGCTATAGACAGGTTTAACTGTATTATATTAAAAAGATTTTCTACTGATTTTGGAATTGTTGAGATTAAGTTTTTGCTTTTGTTTCGGATACATGAGTATTTAAATTGTAGATATTGCAATGCAGTCGTAAACAGAATGATAAAAATAGTTTTGTAACACAATTTGCTTTAATTGTGCTCAAGGAATATTAAATACATAATTTGCGAAAGTAGTGCCTGATTTAAGGCATAAAAATAAAGAAAATGAAAGATTTATTTACATAATAACAAAAGGTTTAAGCCGGCCAATGGGAAACAACAACAATGGGTTTATAAAGGGAAAGTGGCGACATCTGACGGTCAACTTTACAGAGTATTTTATTCTATAAATTTTAATTTTAAAATGAAATAATATTTTTATATACTACATATATATGTGATATGATCCTGTCGACTCTTCTGTGATATGATCCTGTCGACTTTCAATGTGACAATATAGTGATAATGTGGGGAAAGGGAAATAATCACGCCACAAATTGGTAGAGGAATTTGGAAGCCATCCGAGAGAGAGGGAGCGCCACCGCTGAACGACCGTTTGTCGTCGCCACCCACCCCCCCGACTAACTAAAAATAGTCCTGCAGGGTTCCCAGAAAAGCCCCCTCAGGAATGTGGCCAAAATGGCCGTAACTTAGTTGCCTTCTATCGACGTCTCTCTCTCGTTGACTGTAGGTTTATTTTATTATTCCTGGAAGAGCATATATTGACATATATATATATACTAACGTCTTTTCTTGATCTTCTCCACCACCACGTATTCATCATAGTCCACATTCTGGACAGAACTGCAACACACAAGATGTTTTGTCAGGAACCAAGATTTGAGCACACAGAGAGATGGCTTACCTGCCCAGGGTGCGTAGAGCATATTGGTAACTGGGAGTGGCGTGGTCTGCAACACCACAGCAACTGGCAACACTGCCACATATATCGAAACTCTGCAAAAATCCCCCTGAAGAAGGGGTTTATCTTTAAACAACACACCTATTGATGGAAATTTTTTGGCAGAATTTTCTTTCCGTCTATAATTTTGACAATACAATTAGCTCAGCCATTTTTCCAGAGTTAAAAACTTCTTTGGCAAATTTTGAAGATTTTATTTGCTCCCTTGGGGATCTCCTGAAATCAAAGCCGTCCCAGGATTGACGTGGGCCATTAGCCAGAAACCATGGTTTCCAGGTAGACACTTCTCAGTTTGCCAAAGCTGATGTTGTGGCTTTGTCACCAACTCAAGTACACTAGCTTCCAGAGATAGCTAGCAAATGCAGTTTACCTGATTTAAATCTCAACTTGCACGGACAGAAGAGAACTTGTCTCTCATATAGCTTCCACATTATTGGTTAGGTAATGTGAACTATGACTGAATGCTGATTAGACATCTGCCATTCTAATTGATAAGGCATAATTTGGAATATCTTTATATACAGTTATCAGCGTCATAATCAATTCTTTCTTAATCAATTCTGTCACCGTTTGCTTTTGTGAATGGAATAAATACCCAAATATGGCCATTTCTCATAACCATCGGTGGTTCTGTGGTAGAATGCTCGCCAGCCACGCGGGCGGCCCGGGTTCGATTCCCGGCCGATGCATTTTTTTTTTTTTACAATTTTTAAAACTCATTTATATATTATACAAGAATGACATCCACGGCGCCAATTTATAATTGTAATGAATAGTATTTGAATAAAAGCATTTAATCGGGTAAACCCCGGGCGTTGCCCAGGTCATTCGGCTAGTAGATTATAAACACAAGGTAATAAGACCAAATACAAATAAATAAATAGTGTGTGACGTTTCGGTAACAGCGTTGTTACTGAAACGTCACACACTATTTATTTGGATTTGGTCTTATTACGTTGTTCTATTCTAATTGTTTCTGAACATGTTGGATGCTGCATTTAACTCCTTTCTCAATAGATGATGTTTTAGGGTCTATTTTGACAGGAGGTGACCTGTATTTTTATAAAGATCTCTGCTGTTGTTACATAGAGAGCTGCAGTACAAGCCATCACAAGCAAGAAAATACCCCTTCAACCCTTTATGGACATAAAACACATGGAAGTTATACCTTTTAGCATGTATATCGGGATTCAGACAATAACTCTGAAAGATAACTCCACCTTTGCCGGTCCCAAGCCCAGATGAAAAAGGAGGATGGGGAGCAGTAACAAGCTCACTAAAAAACCTGGGCTCAGCTGGCCCGGCTGATAGTACCCTGTAAGGGCTCCTGATCCAGGTATACAGGATGAGCAGCATTTGTACTCCATGTTAGGAGCGGCTGCACATGGCATCTGTTCCTCATGTCAGAGGCGGTCATTTCTTTTGGAGCTAAGTCGACCTGCCACTGAGTAGTGCTCCCAGTCTTAATGACAAAGGCATTCTACTTCACCCAGTCATGGTGGTTGTCAAGTTTCCCCACTATGCTGCATCAGCCATCGCGCAAAACTTTACAAGTTTGATACCTTAATATGATTGAGAGTGGAGATAAGAAAGAAGAAGAGGTCTTATTTTCTTGTAGATTTAATCCATAATCCAAATTGTGCTTTATCAGAAAATAATTAGTGTCCCCTCCAATGTTTACTGCCCTCAAGCTAATTAGTAATTAGAAATTGGACATTTTTACATGGATTCACTTTTTGAACAATTTTTTCACATTTTTACATAGGTGAGACAAAAAGTTTAAAATGGTGAAGAATAAACACATCTCCCTATACCTCCCACAGGGTGAGTCCTCGACATTTGGCCCAATCTGAAATTAAGCCTCTCATTGGTCGTGACGTCAGTGTGACGCCCGATGTAAACAAAGTAAACAAAACATGTAAACAAATTGGTTCTTTGCACGCGTCACTACCTTGACCTCTGGGAATTGTCTGATTGGCTGGTTGGATCCAACTCGTCTTTTTTTTTTTTTTAATAAATTAATATTGAATTTTTGGACTTACCTTTGGTGACTTTAATATTTATAAAACGGGGCTCTGACACATTTGTAAGTGCAAAGTCGAACTGCTTTTCACATGTGTAGACAGACATGTGGTGCGCTTACAGTAAAAAGCAGTCGCTAACTACCTACCATGATTATCATGGCCTGTACCACATGTACTAGGGATAAGCAAAAAATATATATTTATAAAGGCTTTCTTATTCCTATTTATTATTTATTATCTCCAGAATTTTTTTTTTTTTTATATTGGTGATTTAGCGCAAATGTAAACAAAGAAATAAGGATAAAGTTATGATCCAACAGTGCTTGATATTTTAGCAATATATTTGATTTACAAATTTAATTTATATTAAAT
Source organism: Cordylochernes scorpioides (assembly GCA_030710605.1). Lineage (NCBI taxonomy): Eukaryota > Metazoa > Arthropoda > Arachnida > Pseudoscorpiones > Chernetidae > Cordylochernes > Cordylochernes scorpioides. The sequence goes on along the minus strand of CP092865.1, from coordinate 147,980,618 downwards.
ACGACCAATGAGTGGCTTAGTTTCGGATTGGGCCAAATGTCAAGGACTCTCCCATCCCACATTACCATAATATTATGGCAAATTCTCAATCAGTAATTTAAACAGTATGAGTAAGTATCTTTATTCATTTATGATAGCAAAATGTATTGAGAACCAAATAAATAGATTTTAAAAGGCTCAATGGTTTCAATTCATATTAAGAAATATTTTTTAAAATATCATTTTAATGATTTAATATTTGGATGTCTTAGAAAAAAATTTCTACAAGCAGTAAATGTTGAATTAAAAACAATTGTCTATAGGTCAACACCATCTTTAATTCAAATGAAAGTTTTGATCCATTGGAGTGTTTAATTAAAGTTATACTATAAATGAAATTTAAAAAGATCCAATGGTATTAATTCCTATTATTAATTAATATTACATAATTAGTTTTCTAAAAATGAGTATGATAGGCTGATCATCGAAACCAACTCAAATTCAACATCGACTTGAATTCAAAAATACATATTATCTTCTAAAAATATTAACGGCCGTAATCAGAAATTATATAAATTTAATAAGTTATAAATTAGTTTGTAATTGATGTATAGCTATATCTTTTGGATTATACATACCTGCCTTTTGCTTCGTTAAATGACAACAAAGTTTTAATATGAGAGCTGATGTGGTATATTTTTCTTGGGAACTAATAGAAGACATTATAGTGTATTTTGTTTTAAACTCTTAATACTGTGTTATTCATTTGTAGTAGTAAATTTGATATTTTTTCCTTCAAATTTTTAAATAGTGTAAAAGGTATTTAATAAAGAAATGGTAGCGAAATGACCGTGTTTTGGTATTTTCAATTACAATGTTTACGATTTCTCCTGCCCGCCATTTCAGGCATGATGATATTAAGTAAAATCAATAATTTGAAATACGATATTCTTAATCACCTTTTTTTGCCCTTTAAAAGTTAGACAGAACAAATAAATCTAATCACAACATCATTTTAATAAAGAACTAATGCATATCTGCCAAAATTTATTATCAAACGCAATTAATCTAAATTGTATTCAATAACTAGCTGAATGACCAGGCAACGCCCAGGTTTTACCCGATTAAATGTTTTTATTCAAATACTATTCGTTACAATTATAAATTGGCGCCGTGGATGTCACTCTTGTGAAACGTCCCGCTCCAAACTTTGTGTCAAAGAAGCGATATTTTTAAAAAGATATGATCTGGCTTTGTGTCTTCTGCTCCAATGAAGGTTTTTCTGTTAGAATTCTGTTCCTGCACACTAAAAATGAACTGTCTTCACCCGTGGTCTCAGATTTTCGGAATTTCCCCCCCCCCCCCCATATAATTTTGTATCTGATAATCAAACATGATACAGCAATATTGTCATCATCATTTTCTGACTGAAAAAAAAAATAACTATTTTTGCCCAGAACCTGTCAATTTTATTTTTATTGGCTAAAAATTCGATAAATATATTTTCCAGATTTTTTCTCTATGTCCTGTCAAAACACGTTTTACATGTACATTAGGTCAGCTGATATTACCTCCCAACTTCACCGCTAGAGGCGCTGCTTGCGAGCGAAAAGGCAAATTTGCAACGCAATTTGCAAATAACTCGAAGAATATTCGGGATAGTGACCTGAAATTTTCACTATACGTTTTCCAGATTCTACTCTATATACTGTTAAAATTTCAGTCAGATTAGTTACGTATTGTGGACGTGTATAGCCGACATAGATACCCACATACATACATACCCAGGTCTGTGGTCGTTTGCCTGTCGTGGCTATAAACGACTTTTTGGATAGGATGACTGCTTGGTGTGTTGACAATGGCCTCCAGCTCAACCCCAGGAAGACACAGGCCTGCATCTTCCAGTGGAGGAGAGTTCGTCCCAACCCAGATCCTGGGTTAAAGATTCTTGGACAACCTATTACCATAAGCCAGAATATCACCATATTGGGGGTCGAATTCGATCAAACTCGTAAATTCGTCTCCCATCTTAAGAAAATTGTACTATGGACCCGCTGCATAATTCCGCGTCTCTCTAATGCCATCCAAGGAAATTTTGGTCTGTCTTTTGTGGCTGGAAACCGCATTTTCAAAGCTGTGGTAGTACCCGGCCTTCCTCTATGGGGTCTCTGCTTGGGGCAGTCGCGCTTCCTCAAGAGAAGGCATTCGTCAGCTCCGAGTCTGCAGGACCTCTTCGCGCGCCGCACGATACGAGGGGGTCCCTGCACTCCCACTATCTCAGCCATTTCTCTAACTGGTAGCCCTCCGCTTGATATCATAATCAAAGCGCGAATAACCTTTCTCAAGGCGGCTAAGGAGGGCCAGTTCGAGTTTCGGCCTGGTCCAGCTGCTCTCCCTTACCCACCCTTCCGAAGCACAATTACTTTCATTCTAGAATATGACAAAGTCACTTCCCCTGTTATACATACTGATGGATCGAAATCCGAGGCAGGAGTTGGTGCCGCAATTATCCTTCCCTCTCAAGAACAACCAATACTCCTCAGACTACATCCGGATTGCTCTGCTTTCCAAGCCGAACTGCGCCTCGCGGAAAGTATGCCAGCCAACCCAGGAGTCACTATAGCGTCTGACTGCAAATCTGCACTGGCCGCTATATGTACTCCTGGTCCAGCCCAAACGGCTCTAATTGCGGAGATAATTCTAGCGCTAGACCAAACACCTCAGGTCAGCCTCTGTTGGGTAAAGGGCCACAGTGGAGTTGCAGGCAATGAACTGGCTGACCAGGCAGCAAAGACTGCAGCAATCTCGAACCTGGAACAATCCTACTCCATCCTTCCCCAAAGCTTTGCCCGCAGTCGTGCCCACTCACCTGATATGGAAGCTTGGACCTTAGTCTACACCCAGGATTACCATAACAGAAAACTAAAAAGATTTGCGACCTCCCCAATCCGCCTTAGGTCATTCCTGTCCAAAATACGTCTTGGGATGGCCACCACTACCATCCTTACCGGCCACGGCCACGTTCTGGCAGATCTAGCGATCTGGCATAGAGATCTAGATCCAACTTGTCCTCACTGCCGGGAAGAGTCACAGACTGTGGATCACCTCCTCTTCTCCTGTCCAGCTTTTATGCTACACAGGCTACAGACAGCCCTACTGCTTGGAGTACAAGACTTCAGCCTGACAGCCCTGCCCCTACTTCCTGCCGACCTGGAACTACCTGGTTCACCTCAGCAATCTGTCCCTCCATGACTAGACTTCTAGACTGTAGCTGTACAGCCCGGGTAGTTGGTGATTTACGCTCCAGGAGCCCGGGTTACCTCTATTTTCTCTCTCTCTCTCTCATACATACATACACTGACTTTTATATATATAGGGATTAGAATTGTATCATCTCATATTTGTATTGTAAATATTTTCTAAGCTCTTTTTACGTTTCAATTTAGAATATTTTGCACATTTAAATTATATAATCATTTAAAGTATTATTGCACCATTGGGAATAAAGTCTAGCTCTATTTTTCTTATAAAAGGTTTGATAGCTGCTCTGCGATTTAAAAAAAAAAAGACAGTCAATTTTTAGACAGCAAGGACCCTGGGTTGAAGGCTATGGTAACTTAAAAACTTTAGAGCTTTATCCTGCCCTTCCCCCTTCTTTTCACTTGCACAAAGCCACCTCTACCAGTGGGAACAAGTAACTAAGATAGATTGATGCCACCTTCTAAAAAAGTACGAGTGTATTTTTTATGACATTATTCTTTAAACACTATATGTGATGTCTTCCTCCTGTGGGTAATTTTTCACAAACACGTAGCTATTGGCAAGTGTTGTTCAATACACTAATGTTTGAGAATTCAAACTATTATAGACGCGTATGATTCTTTTTAAAAATTAAACAATTTTCTACTGTCCTTACTGCAGTGAAAAATTAATGGGAGGGCCTGTGGTGAACACTCCCAGCGGTTTCGCTAGTTTAATCTACCATACCGCTGTTATATTGCATTTTTTCGTTTTCCTTTATACCAATACTGACGCTGACCTTTTGGAAATGGTATTTTGAATTGAATATGGACTTGAGCTTTGAAACCGCTAGGAGGGTTCATCACTAATGAGCCAGTCCCTCCCATTAATTTTTCACTGCAGTAAGGGCATTAGAAAATTGTTTAATTAAAAAAAAAAGCATACGCGTCTATAATAGTTTGGAATTCTCATAACAGATGGCACACTAATGTATCATACACTAATTTGTTCAATTACAAGCATTTTGTAGAACTAGCTGTGTCTAAACAGGAGCTAGTGTGGTCTGCATAAATAGAGTAAACCTTCTTTGGGCAACCGCACTATAAGGGTATGTACAGCTATCTGAGGGGTATTTACAGCTTTCTACTAACAGGTTCTATACAGCTACTAGCAGAGTTTGTACCGATACCAGCAGGGTATGTACAGCTTTCTACCAGAAGATACTCTGCAGCTTGAATACAAGAAAATAAGACCTAATCCAATTAATTTAATAATGTGTGACGTTTTGGCAACAGCATTGTCACCATCAGACAAAAGAATGGTGACAATGCTGTTGCCGAAACGTCACACACTATTAAATTATTTGGATTAGGTCTTATTTTCTTGTATTATAATCTATAATCCAAATTGTGCTTTATCATCTGCACTTTAATTGAACGCTATAAGACTATTAAAATGGAAGGACATCATAGATATAGGAATCATCTGGATAACCTAGAACAGGAAAGTTTTGCAAATGGCTTTAGATGGCGCAAGAACATGGATGACTTCAAGTGTGGAACTGAACCATTCAAAGGGTTGTAGGCGCTAGGGCGAAGTTTTTTGTGACCCTCCTTTTTTTCTGTTAATTTATTTTTAGATGACCATTTCTATCTTTATAACATTATGCATTCAATAGACATTTGTAATCAATTATATGCAGTTAAACCTGTCTATAGCGCCTTCCTCTCTATAGCGCCCGATTTTACGATGCGATTTACATTAAAAGTGACCTGTCTATAGCACCCCTTCTCTATAGCACCCTATTTTGGTGAGTCCCAAGAGGGAGCGCTATAGACAGGTTTAACTGAAAATATATATATTGAAAACCTCCCATGAAAAACCCATCAGATGAACATCCCCCTTCCTGAAAGACCACCTTTGTTATATTTAAAAATAAAATATTTTAATAGCTTTAGCTATCTCACTACCTATATACCTAAATGATAAATCACAATTTGGATAAGAGATACAATAAAATAAGACCTAATCCAAATAATTTATAAATATTAAATTATTTGGATTAGGTCTTATTTTCTTGAATCTACCTATATACCTACTTAATTTCTAAATCTTTTGTTTCTTCCAAAGATTGCCTTTTCAAGTATCAGTTTTCAACCCTCCTTAATGGTACTTGGAAATTCCAATATGTGTTAGGTTGCTCAACCAAACATTCCACAGACAAAAATAGCTATAAAATTATAAATTAAATTTAATTGCCATCTATCGTTAAAATTTTACACAAATAAATTTACTGGCAATGCGCTTCTTTTAAATATCATCAAATATTATATCTACAGACCTTACTGCAATGATATGAGTTATTGATGAGCCAAGCCCTCTCATTCAATAACTCATATCATTGTAGTAAGGTCTGTAGAGATAATATTTGATGATATTTAAAAGAGAAGCACATTGCCAGTAAATTTATTTGTGTAAAACTATAAAATTATACTTTGACCAGATAGGAATTTTTAATTTTTTTGTTCTTTCTTAACTTAACTCAATCATATTAGGGTATCAAGCTTGTAGAGCTTGAGACTTTTGATGGTGTCTGCTGGGGATGAGTAGAGCTCATGAATGGATAAGCCAATACAGTCAATATGGTTTGGGGTTTCAGGTTGAGAATTTCACTTAGTACATATTAGGAAAACCTTGCAACCATTCTGGAAAGTCATTTAAAAAATTTCTCTAAACACATATTACAATATATTTTTATCATCAGGACAGAAAATAAAATTTTAAAAACAGAGTTTATGCCTTTTCCTTTCCATCCTAATGAAAGCTAATGTTATTCACAGAAACATTAAAGAAAATAAAGAATTACATTTGACTAAAGTGTCATTTAACTAGAGAATATGAGTGCCAGAGAGCCTCTAAGGTAATATCTACCTTCAATAATGGGTGAGAGTGGTAAAAAATAAAAAATAATAAAGAGTCTTCAACATCATTTAGGATTTATTAATTCTCCAGACCTCTATATATATACATCAAATATATAAAAAATAACATTTTTTTTTTGTCAGTCAGCATAATAATTTATCAAGAAGGGAGGGAGAGAGAAATTTTTCTTAAAGGGAATAATAATATTTTTTACAAAATTATTATTTTTTTAACAAGTCTATAAATAAAAATCCATGCAAGTAAATTTAAAAATACTTGTCTTAGTTTTTAGTATTTTTTTTTTACACAGGCATGATTTATTAAAAAAAAAATCAAAAACAAGACTAGATAATTTAAAAATAAAGAAACTATTTCTCTTGGTTCAATGCATTGATGAATTCATCTAGCTTCTCTTGAATCTGCCGGACCTTCTTGAGTTCCTCTGCCAGCTGGACTCTCTTCCCAGTAAGCAACTGCTTCTTCTTGTCTGAGTCCTGGCTGTAATCCTCCAGGACTTCTTTGATCTCCTTCTCCACCCTCCGAGCCTCGCTGTTCATGATCTGCTGCCGAAGAGCATTCCCTGTAGATTGGAGCATCCTCTGAATTCTCCAGAAGAGCACCACCTCGTTACAGGAAAGTTCAGTGTCAAGACCTTGCTGATAGAGGAAGAAGCCCTTGCGGCAGTCATTGGCATGGTTGAGGGATTTCTTTAGGAAGCGATGACGGTACAAAGTGTGCCAGACATGCTTAATGGTTTCCTGGTCCACCTCCATGCCCATGTTGGATTGGATATTCTTCTTGATGGCTGTGATCTCATCATGGGCCAGAGTGGGCGGGTGGCGTTCAAACTTGGAGCTGACCAGCTTATCCAGCTCTTCCTTAATGGCACTGTTGACCCTTTGTTCCTGAGACTGGCTTTGCCAGTAGTACCAACGGTCCAAGAAGCCCGGGCCCAGGATATCCTTCAGCTGCTTCTCTGTGCTCTCCATCTTGGTCTGCAAGCTGTTCTCCAGGAACTGCACGGCCTGGTCCCACTGCTGTTTCTCCTGGATCTGGCGGTCCTCCAGGGCATTCATCTGGATCACCCGCAGCATGTCTGCTGCCTTGTTCTCCCAGCAGTGCTTATGTAGAGACTCGCTCAGCACTGCACCCTTCAGGTCATCAAAGATGTTATCATGGTCTGGAGACTTCTTGGACTTCTCAACTAGCTTGGTGAACTCCTCTTGCAAAGTCTCCCAACCAATCTCAACACATTTCCTGGGCAAGGCTGTATCCGCCCAGGACCTCAACTTGATGTCCACAGTGGTGTTGAAGGTGCCGGCATCCATGGATTGGGCTGCAGGCAGGTAGATGTTCTCAAATACATGGAGAGAGACTCTTTCCCAGAGTTTTTCTGAGATTACCTTCTCCCAGTGCTGAGGGCTCAGCTGGCTTAGGTTGATGATCTCATCCAGGATCTCCCCCCTGGCCTTCTCGAACAGCTCATCCCGGTCTAGCTCCCTCAGCTTGGGGTAGGTGTTCTTCCACTCTGTCTCCAGATTGAAGCGAGTGGCTTTGAAGGCATCAGCTTGCTGCTCCACAGACTCCTTCACCATTCTCCAGAAACAGTCGGACACAGCAAAGCTCAGGCTCTGTGTGGTGCATTGGGAAAGGGAGAGGATGCCATCCCGACAGAGCTTGGAGTTACTAAAGAAGTCCTCCTCATACTTCTTGATGGTGCTGATGCTGTCATCCTGTTTGCCTCGTCCAGTGACAACAGCAAAGTACCCAAGGGCTTTCATTGGAAACAGCTTGCCAGAAAGGATCCTCTTTATCCTATTGGGATTGGCCATGCTCTTCTCTGCCAGATCCACTTTGGTGAGAACAAAAATGGTCCTCTTTCCACTTGGGTCCATCTGGCTGACCAGGTCGGTCACAATGCTCCTCTCAGCGTCTACTGACCCATCCTGGATGCAGAGGATGATGGCGTTGGGGTTGCTCATGTAGGTCCGGGTCATTTCCCGGATGGCCTCACGCGTGCCCTCAACCATGTCAGTGGTGGCTGTGCTGATGATCCCAGGCAGGTCCACCAGGACCATCCTCTGAAGTCCGGGGCCTGTCACTGACATGGAAATAACCTCGTTGCTGACTGTGCCATCCCCCACACTGTTCTTCATCCGCAGTTCCACCTCCTTCCTCAGCTCTGCCAAGTCACTCTCCTTTGTGAGGTCAAACTCCCTAGCACTGTCCTTGAAGCGGGCAATGTGGTAAGGTCCCTCACTGAGAGTTACTTTGACTGGGGCGCGTGTCATCATCTCCCCAGCCCCCCGGGGGAAGATCCTGGCTTGAGCCACCATCTCCAGTACGCTGGTCTTGCCAGCACTCTGGTCTCCCACCACCACCACACGGGGCAAGTGGTCCTGGGTGTTGTAGCTGCTGTCATAATCTGACAGCTCATCCAGTACCTCAGAGTAGATGTCAATGAGAGACTTCCTGATCTCCTTCTCCTTCTGCCCCTTCTTGACACTCTTCAGCAGCATTTGCTTACGGAGTTCTTTGTTCTCCTTCTCTAACCTCTCAATCTCCCGCTGGTACTTAAGCTGGCTCTGGAACACTTCCTCCTGCAACTTTTGGATGCGCTGCTTTTCATCATTCCGGAAGGCCGAGGAGAAGGTAGAATGATTGTTGATGACATAAGCCCTTGGCTCCTCCTTGGTCACTTCGTCCTCAACAGCCCCCTCTGCTGTGGCTTCCAGCTGATCCCCCCACTTCTTGAGCCTCTCCTCAAGGTCTACCAGGTTCTCCTTCACAGTTTCATGAGAAGGCAGGAGGGAGGTGACGGTGACAAAGGAACCCTTCAGACGAGCAATCTGTTCCTTTGAGGGAAGGTAACTCTCCATCCAACTCATGTTCGGGAGCTCAGGGAGATCCTTCTTCCATTGCTCATACTTGTTGTTGAGGTGAACCCCGCCTCCAATGGTGCCCCCAAGGATGAGGTAGCGGATCTTGAGCATGTTCCTAAGCACGGCGCCAATAATGAATGTCCTCTTGCTGTGTGGTATGTATGTGGTTGTCTTAAGTAGTAATTTGTGTATGGGTGATGTGAGTCCTTTGTAGTGGCGGACAAGTGCCTGGTTGTGGGCTGGAGCTCTCTTCAAGACCATATTGGAGGTGATATGGAAGCCAAAGGTGCCTAGAGGTCTTAAGTGACAGGTGATCATGTTTCTTGGCGCTCTGAAACACAACAACAAAATTTATTAAATGTACAATCACTTTTCTTGCTGTAAAAATTAGGTTCAAAATCTAACCCACAGATACAGTCAGATTGGACCTGTCAACAAGATGGCATCAAACTCTTACTCAGTTACTTATTGATAAAACACAAGTGAGATACATCTGAAAACACTACCCTGAGCCATTCTGCTATCATGTGACTATCGCCAAAACTGTAAATGGTCTATGACATTTAGCCAATGGCAGTTTTATTAACAGGCGCCATAAAAACAGACCCTCCAACTAAACAGAAGGAAGTCGACACAGTTGGGCAGATGGAAATCTGGTCACCTGCGCCCTCTAGTCTATAAAGAGGGAGACAAAAGCTTTCCCATGTGCACTAGGTGCAAAACCAAAGAGGCCACTCCCCAACATTTACTAAATTGTATTGGAAAGGACAAAGGATCCCTGTACAGAGAACCAAGAAGAGTTCTTGAACTTTATGAGTACGACCTCCAAGATCTTGTCTAATTTAGACTAATAAAAGGATAAGTAAAAAAATAAATAAAATAAGTGTAGGCGACTGGCGATCAATCTGCGTATAATGGTCTGGTTGATATGCGAGAATCAAGAGTGTACTGCACATCCTGCAAAATGGTGACAGAAGTGGGGCCATCAACACCATCAACAGATGCATCAGTCCACGCATACTGACATCACTCTGGCTGCACCAGCACCCCTCAATTATGCCACATTTCCTTGTTTCAACCATCTTCGCCATAGCAAGTGCACTGTGGATGCATTGAGATGTCTGTCCGTAGAGATTTGACATATGGGCTAACAGGCTCTTCCGAGTCCAATCATCTGCTGGAATACTGGAACTGCCTCAACTGGCGGCAGATTGACATTCTCTGCTACTAAACGTTTTCTCTCTGAGTAAAAAAAAATGTTAAATGCTTTCCAAGTCAGACATAAGAGGTGCAAATATTGGCAAATTTCTTCCCTTAATCAACATGCTCGGGGAAAGCTGTACAATTTTCATCATTTACATAATTCAGTGAGCTAACTTTATCCTGAAATTTGCACATTTTTCTGCCCAGTAATTCTTGGTGTTTCAAATTCTGAGTTACACAGTATAAAATTTTAAGGAAGTGATTTTTTTTAAATTTATAGGTAAAAAATATATATATTTTAAAATCTAGAGCTTTAAATATAAATCAGGTTCGAAAATTGGAAAACTTGTTCTGGACAAGATAATCCAAGGAACATTTGCACAACCTACAAGGCCAAAGTAAATGGCAAGTCCAACTAAGGTTAACTACACGTAGTTTACTTCAAAGATGATCAAATCTCACGATTCCACTGGCAAGGAGTCAAAGACATTGTAGAGGACAAGAATATCAGGGTAGTCTATATCAAGACTAAGAAAGGATTCTTAAAGAGACCCATTACACACACTATTAATTTATTTGGATTAGGTCTTATTGTCATGTAGCTATAATATGAAGATTAAAAAAATAATGATTATTAAAAAGAGATTCCACATTAACCAATGACAGATGATGTAATCATTGGTGATTAAACCCCAGTTGAGAAATGTTGATATGGGAGTGGGTTGATGTTCAGATAAACTGGAGGAGGTGTGAATGTTGATGCCAGGATGCCCTCCTCTATTTGATCTTTTACTTTTTTTTACCTCTGTACACTAAAAAAACTTGTCTGATTAACATGCGGCTAAAAGAAGCATGTGGCCTTTGTCCATCCCAGCCAGTATATATTGAGTGTCCTTTTAAGACATCATCTTTCCAATTCTCAAGATCTTTCACATTTTTTTAAATCTGTACACTATAACATGCGGCTAAAAGAAGCAAGATTTTTGTTCCACTAGATGGCACTCAGTTATCTAAAATGGTCATGTGAGAGGTCAGGAAATGCCAATTTTGTTTTTAATATCAGAGATTGCAAATATGTTTGTGCTGATGGATTCATTTGGTGTACTCGGTCAAATTTTGTCATTTCTCTATAATTAATCCAAAATTCGCTAAATGCCTTTCTTGATTAATTCTTTAAGGGCAACTCTGTGCTTCACTTCCATCAATAATTGACAATATGACCCAGAATAAGTATATTGCTACGGCCTTTTATGGTTTCTACAAGTCCATATCTCAGAAGGCCAAGTGACACTCACTCCTCACTTTCTTACTGCTACTCTTTTTGTGTTGTTTTTCTTGCTTCCCTCTTTCTCTTTCTTTTCTTCTGTTTATACTGTTGTTTCCTTTGTTTCACTGCTTTGTTCTTAAGAATACCTCTGGTGAATCCTGTATAGGGTCAGTGACCCTAAATAAAGGCTTTTGTGTTGTTGTTGTTGTTGTTGATTAATTCTTTAAAATTATTATTATCCTTAGGGTGGGTAGAAGTAGGCAACTGCTTTTACTTTAAGTGCACCACATGTCTACACATGTGAAAAGCAGTTTGACGTAAAGATTACACGAATTCCATGAGTTATCTATTGTAATACATTAGTATGAAAAATTAGTATTGTATATATATATATATACAGTCTAGCCATAAATTCTGTTACGAACACTTTTATAAATTAAATGATTTAGAACAAAAACTAATGGAATATAAATACATATTTTATTAACTAATAGGACATAGATTTTAAATATATACAATCATTCAAAATGTCCTCCCTTATTTTTGACACAGGATCTCAAACGTTTGGGCCACTGATCTATGGCGGCACGCATCTTTTCTAAGGGTATTTCTTTCATTGCTCTCACCAATGCCGATTTCAATTAATCCAAATTATGATATCTTTTAGAGCACACCTTCTCCTCTAAATATGCCCACAAACTGTAATCAAGGGGGTTTAAACCGGGGCTTCCAGTGGGCCATTCATTGGCCTTTATGAACTCTAGAACATTTGTCTCCAACCATTGTTGAGTTGACTTAGCTTTGTGAGCAGGAACTGAATCTTGTTGGAATATCCAATGTTCTCCATTAAACATTTTTGTATTCAGAGGCTTTACTATTTGTTCCAAAATATCGTTTTGATAGTTTTTAGCTGTAGTTTTTATCCCTTTGGCACAGAAGTGGAGATCTGTTACACTTTGGTAGCTAACTCCCCACCAAACCATGACAGAAGAAGGATGGCGACTTTTTTCAAGTCTTCTGACTTTCAAAGAAGCTTCTAGAGAGCTACGAACATATATCCTATCGTTCTGACGATTAATCCTTTACTCAACAGTGAAACTTTCTCGTCTGTGAAAAGGATTCTCTCATGCCACCGACATCATGCCGCGTTAACATTTTTTATCTAACCCTTCTATATCTCTAAGAGAAGGGGTTATCAAATGACCTGTGCGTCGTTTGAAAGCTCTCAGCCCAAGGTCTTCGTTGATTATCCTGGAAGCGGTTCTTGGAGCTAAATTCATTTGCTTTGCTAAGATCTTTTGTTTGCGGCGTGGATTTCGACGAATTCTTTCGCGAATGGCTTTTATAGCTGCTTGTGTTCGTTGCACGTGCAGTTGACCAGATCTTTCAAGGTCATTAATAGTGCAAGCCTTGTTGAACCTTTCAATGGTTCAATAAACAAATTGACGCGTAATATTAAAATTTTGTAAAAGTTTAAAAATGGATGAAGGACTTTGGCCTACCTTGTGTAAGGCTATTACAGCTATACGGTTTTCTTTAACACCCCAATCCATTATCAAAAACAAATATATTCCGATTTTTTTTCTAAACACGTGTGCACGAGATATTCAAATAACAACTACTGTATTTTGAATAATTCACGCGGTCAAATTAAAATTTTTATCACTGATTAGGTTTTGTAACAATATTTATGGCTAGACTAAGTACATATACTGTTGTTGTTGTTGTTGTGTCCAATGAAGAGCCTCAGATGTCTCAATGCATCACAGCAATATTGTAACACCTTAGTATGAAAAATTAGTATTGTATATATTGTACATATACTGTTGTTGTGTCCAATGAAGAGCCTCAGATGTCTCAATGCATCACAGCAATATTGTAACACCTTAGTATGAAAAATTAGTATTATATATATTGTACATATACTGTTGTTGTGTCCAATGAGGAGCCTCAGATGTCTCAATGCATCACAGCAATATTGTAATACCTTAGTATGTAAAATTAGGAACATTTTTGATAACAGAAGAAAGTCCCAAGTCATCATCCTAGATAAAAATGACAAAATTTGGCTGAGTGTACATTAGTTGAATCAGTCCAATGTTTGTACAATCATAGTTCATTTAAAATACCTTTTTGCCTTCCAGTCCTGCACATGTATTAAATTGTATCAAATCCTCCAAAAAAAAAGACCTCTGGGAAACCCCCAGGACTATAATAGAAAAGCTGAGACAATGGAACTTAATGGAGATTGTTTAAACGACTTGAGGAATAAGCAACAACAAAATACCTTTTCCAAGAGGCCAGCTTCAGTATCTTGTATTTAAGCAAAAAATAGCCCAATGCAATATAACAGCGGTATGGTAGATTAAACTGGCCAAGCCGCTGGGAGGATTCACCATTGATGAGCCAGGCCCTTCCATAACTTTTTCATCTTAGTAAGGGGGCCAGTAGGGAATTTATTTTAAAATATAAACACATCAACAATATTTTATCATAATAGATGGCGCCCTAAGGTATCATGCAAATATTTAAAATGCATAACAGCAAGATTTAACAATTGGAGCCAGTGAGTGAATAAATGCAATGGAAATAAAACCAATAAATTTAGAAAATAAAGGGGAAAAAAAGATTTTATTTCAAGCTTTGAAGACACCCCATTGTTTCCACTGTGGCTAACAATTTCATAAGTTAGGCTTAAATCATCAAATGAACAAATTGCCAGTAATGATAAGGCACAATTTGGATTATTAGATTATAAATACAATGTAATAAGACCTAATCCAAATAAATAAATAGTGTGTGACGTTTTGGTAACAACGCTGTTACAGAAACAACACACACTATTAATTTATTTGGATTAGGTCTTAATTTCTTCTACCCTACATATATATGTGTAAATTATATATAGTTTGTGGCGAAGGTCAAGTCTAGTTTTGAAGTTTAATTTGACGGGATCTTTTTTATATCAATTTCCTTCCAGCAAATTTTCCATCTATATATATATATATAGATGGAAAATTTTGCTGGGAGGAAATTGATCCTTAGAAGCATTGGGCGCCTCTCCCGTCAAAATAAATGTCAAAACCTGACGCCATCTATTGCCACAGCCCAGCCACCTTGTCAGCAAAACACCTATTTGGTAGATTGTGAAGATTCCATTAGATCTTGTGTGGATCTCATGGAATAAAGTACGCCCTAGACTGACGAGGGCCATTAGCCCGAAACCATGGTCTCTAGGTGGACGCTTCTCAGTTTGCCAAAGCTGGTGTTGTGGCTTTGTCACCGACCCGAGGCCGCTAGTTGCGGCGACGGTCAATAGATGGCGTCAGGTTTTGACGTTTATTTTGACGGAAGAGGCGCCCTATGCTTCTATATAAATATATGTGAAAAAACAATAGAAAAAAAATAAAGGTCAGGTGTTGATATTAAAAATAAAAAAGGGCATATCCTGACCAGGAGCACATGTGCTTTTCAGAAGGCAGAGCGCCATCTGTCTATATATATTCTAAAAAAATGATTTGTGCTGTTGATTTTGACACTATTGAGATAAGGTTTTGTATAAGTGAGTTGTTCGATCATTATGATACTGTTTTGCAGTCATGGGAATAAAGATAAAAATAGTTAAGATCAGAAATAGCTTTAATTAAGCTTATGGAACATAAATACATAATTTGATAAAGTACTACCTGAATTAAGGCGTAAGAATAAAAACAAAAGACTTATTTACATAATTACAAAAGATTTGAGCCAGCCAATGGGAAACAACAACAACATGTTTATATAGGGAAAGCCGCGACGTCTGGCGGCCAACTTAACAGAGTATTTTAATCTATGAAATATAATTTTAAATAAAATATTTTTATATAATGGCAGAGCGCCATCTATCTGATCACTGTCAGGATAAGCCTACTTTGTTTTTAATGTCAACACCTGACCTTTTTTATTTATTTTCTCACACACACACATATATATAAAATAGTAATGAAAATTAAGGAGAAAAGATTTTTATTCAAATAAACGTGTGACAAGCTTTCGGGCAGTCACGCCCTTCAACAGGTAGCAAACTAAGGTAACAAAAGACTTTTTATAGGAATCCATTTGAGGTATATTTGCATATGTGATGTATATAGTACGGCGAAAATACAATTCAGGTTAAAATTTGCATATCTAAATTACTGATATATAACAACTACGTAAGCATGCTAATTGTGTAATGTTAAAGAATTAAAAACGATACAAATTGCAGAATGGCTATGGTAAAACATGAATTCGGGAAAGTAACATGAATCTGCGCTAAAAAACTAAAATCTACGATAGAGTTCTCAAAACGTGTATTCATGGCCATATGC
The DNA here is from genome assembly GCA_030710605.1 of Cordylochernes scorpioides. Lineage (NCBI taxonomy): Eukaryota > Metazoa > Arthropoda > Arachnida > Pseudoscorpiones > Chernetidae > Cordylochernes > Cordylochernes scorpioides. The sequence goes on along the minus strand of CP092865.1, from coordinate 147,964,776 downwards.
TACTATTACGGCGTCAAATTACCAGATATCAACTGTTCAACCCACCATCAGCGGTCACACAAAACCAATAGACGGGGGGGGGGTTTATCCGTTTTTTAAGTTACTACATATATCATGATATTGGTCAGGTAAATCAATATGACGATTAATACTGTTTTTGGAAATGGATAAAATGGCCTCTATGATTAATCTTTGGTGTTTACTGGGAATGTTAGTGTATAGGGTGGTGGGAGAAGCCAGATTGAAAGAATGGCCAGTATTAAGTGTGTGGTCTTATATGAGGGATCTGCTGTCTTTATTATTGATACATCTACTATGTTCGATCATCCTGATGGCCACGGACCTACCAGTCTCACCCACGTAGGTTGCACTACAATCGTTGCATGAGACCGAGTAGACCGAGCCACCAGACGATCGAACACCGGTAGGTCTCTGTATGCGGGTAATGGGGTGTCTAAGAATGGTGGCCAGGCTTTTATTATTTTTAAAATAGGTATTGATGCCATGGGATTTAAGCATGCGGGCTATGGTAGCGGATTGTGGTGAATAAGGCAAAATGCAGGTGTTTCTATGAGGTATAAGGGGTTTCAAAATAGCAGGGTTGTATTGGTATTTGTGTATGAAATGGCGAGGGTATTGGGAGAGGGCAAGCTGTTTTTTGATGTTGGAGAATTCTATTGACCTAAATATGGGCAGGGAGCAATGTGTGACCAATCTCTTGGTAAGATCAGGATGATCGAACATAGTAGATGTATCAATAATAAAGACAGCAGATCCCTCATATACGACCACACACTTAATACTGGCCATTCTTTCAATCTGGCTTCTCCCACCACCCTATACACTAACATTCCCAGTAAACACCAAAGATTAATCATAGAGGCCATTTTATCCATTTCCAAAAACAGTATTAATCGTCATATTGATTTACCTGACCAATATCATGATATATGTAGTAACTTAAAAAAAAAAAAAACCCCAGAGACAATTGCTAAAATCCAGAACCCAAGGATGTTTCTCCCATATCCGCAGCCTATCTAAAACTGTCAAGGGCATCATTTCCATAGTTGCCACCCTTCTCCCCCAGTCCGTCATAGCCTCTTTTCTGACGCTGGCTACGGCAGACGTCAAGCGCCAGGATAGCCGATGCAGAGCCCGCCACCTTTCGAAACTATCCCACTGGACCACCAAACATGGCTTCCCTGCAGAATTCCTCCCCTGCAGACCCCACGCTCCCACTTTCCTTAACTTGACTGCATTTGAGCCATCTCCGATCCAAAAGGAAATACTGTCCTTTGGTCTTAAATACAGACCCCCATCTAGAGCAGACATACCTAAGATCATCGCGGGAGTTGAGCCAGCCAGCTTCCCCACACCACCCAGTACACCATACGGCAATCTATATCCCAAGTTCTCCGAAAACCAACCCCCCAATTGAACCTATCTCTTGGTAAGTACCGCTCCCTTCGATCCCTTAGACGGAATTCACAAATCATGGTTACCCGATCAGACAAAGGATCCCAAACCGTCATCTTGGACACAGGTGATTATACCTCCAAGATGATGGACATACTTAGCGACCAAACCACATTCATACCGGTTACCCAACTCGATATTTCCTCCTCCACCAGAACATTCCGCTTGAAACTATTACGTCTAAAAAAGTCTGGCTCCATCACATCTGAACAGTACCAAACTTTCACATCTGATATGACTAATACGCCCTACATCTATGGCTTACCCAAAACCCATAAACCTACCGTCCCCCTCCGCCCCATCATAGCCTATCACCTCTCTCCCCGGCATACAAACTTTCTAAATACCTATCAACCTTCCTTACACCTCTGGTAAAGACCCGCCCACAATCTTTCTCCATAACAGACATACCTGCATTTATACAGTTCGTCCAATCTCTCATCCCGCTTCAAACTCCACCATGGTGTCATATGATGTCAACTCTATGTATTTATCCCTACTCCACCAGCTGATCATTACTCAGCTAACAAAATTCCTACAAGACATCCAGTTAGACCCTAAAACTGTTTCTTCTATAGTCGCGCTTTCCTCCATATGCTTGGACATCACTGAGTTTACCTTCAATAACCAATTTTTCAAACAGATTAGGGGCTCACCCATGGGTAGCCCATTATCATCACCCTTAGCTGAAATAGTCATGTCCACTCTTGACAACTGGATCCAACAGCAATTCACACCGGGCATTCACATATGGAGGAGATATATTGATGATATCCTTTGTATATGTGAAACCGGACATGAGCTTAGCATCTTATCTGTTCTTAACTCCTTTCACCCCGATATTTCCTTCAGTCATGAACCAGAAGTTAATAGTGTTTTACCTTTTCTCGACATACTCCTTATTCGTACCCCTTCACACTACCACACAACAGTATATCATAAAATCAGTAACCCAACTTTCTATACCAATTTTAATTCTTCCTGTCCTTTGTCCCATAAAATTAATACAGTCAGAACACTTACCAAGAGATTGGTCACACATTGCTCCCTGCCCATATTTAGGTCAATAGAATTCTCCAACATCAAAAAACAGCTTGCCCTCTCCCAATACCCTCGCCATTTCATACACAAATACCAATACAACCCTGCTATTTTGAAACCCCTTATACCTCATAGAAACACCTGCATTTTGCCTTATTCACCACAATCCGCTACCATAGCCCGCATGCTTAAATCCCATGGCATCAATACCTATTTTAAAAATAATAAAAGCCTGGCCACCATTCTTAGACACCCCATTACCCGCATACAGAGACCTACCGGTGTTCGATCGTCTGGTGGCTCGGTCTACTCGGTCTCATGCAACGATTGTAGTGCAACCTACGTGGGTGAGACTGGTAGGTCCGTGGCCATCAGGATGATCGAACATGGTAGATGTATCAATAATAAAGACAGCAGATCCCTCATATACGACCACACACTTAATACTGGCCATTCTTTCAATCTAGCTTCTCCCACCACCCTATACACTAACATTCCCAGTAAACACCAAAGATTAATCATAGAGGCCATTTTATCCATTTCCAAAAACAGTATTAATCGTCATATTGATTTACCTGACCAATATCATGATATATGTAGTAACTTAAAAAACGGATAAACCCCCCCCCCCCCGTCTATTGGTCTTTGTGTGACCGCTGATGGCGGGTTGAACAGTTGATATCTGGTAATTTGACTCCGTAATAGTAGCATATGGCCATGAATACGCGTTTTGAGAACTCTATCGTAGATTTTAGTTTTTTAGCGCAGATTCATGTTACTTTCCCGAATTCATGTTTTACCATAGCCATTCTGCAATTTGTATCGTTTTTAATTCTTTAACATTACACGATTAGCATGCTTACGTAGTTGTTATATATCAGTAATTTAGATATGCAAATTTTAACCTGAATTGTATTTTCGCCGTACTATATACATCACATATGCAAATATACCTCTAGTAGATTCCTATATAAAGTCTTTGGTTACCTTAGTTTGCTACCTGTTGAAGGGCGTGACTGCCCGAAAGCTTGTCACACGTTTATCTGAATAAAAATCTTTTCTCCTTAATTTTCATTACTATTTTAAATAATCAATGGAGAAAGTTTTCATGTAGTTCTGACACACATATATATATATGAAATAATTAATAAATAAAACTACCATTTATAAAAAAGCTTTAATTTAAATGCACTAAAAAGGAAAAAATAAAATTTACTATCTTCTGTCAATGAACAATTAAATGTATCTGAGTGAAAATAAAAGCGGCGGGGGACGATCATCATGGATTTCAAACCTTATGTGATTTAATATGTAGCAACTGATTAGCGATTTTTATAAGTGTTTGCTATATTTTTACCTCTTCTCTAAATATGATCGTCCCCTGCCGCTTTTATTTTCACTCTGATACATCTAAATGCTCAATGTCAGAAGGTACAATATTTTATTTTTTTATTTTTAGTGCATTTAAATTAAAGCTTTTTTAAAATTTATTTTTATTTATAATTATTTAGTTAGTTTTTAGTCATGAATTTACAAAACTTAGAATCAAAAGTTCACTGGGAATTAGGCCTTAAATAGACAGAAGCCTGCTCGCGGCAGAATGGTCAATTCCTTGTAAGGAGCGTAACATAAGAGACTTAAAAAAAGAAATATATAAATTTGTTCATTCCTGGCGATTCCGACCACCCAGAAGTCTGAAAATTTGTACACTTGCATTGTTCATTGGACTGAGTGAGTGTTAAAAGTTTTATACTTTTATGTAATCTGGAAGTATATTAAAATTATAAACACAAGGTAATAAGACCAAATCCAAGTAAATAAATAGTGTGTGGCGTTTCGGTAACAGCGTTGTTACTGAAATGTCAAACACTATTTATTTACTTGGATTTGGTCTTATTACCTTGTGTTTATAATCTATAATTCAAATTGTGCCTTATCATTATATTAAAATTAATTTTAAAAATTTTTGAAAGGCAATTTGGAAATTTGTCCAATTCCGGTCACCCTGACAACCCAAAAGTCTAAAATTTTGTCAATCTACATTGTCATCGGGTTCTGAAAAGTGTACCAAATTTCAGATTCCTACGTGCTCTAGAAGTATATTAAAAATTGATTACAAGATTTGTGGACAGACAGGGAAGCAAGTTAAATAAAAGCTTTCGAAAATAGCACAAAAGTGAAAATGTACTGAGATCAGGTGAATAAATTAAGAAAAAAAGAGAAAAAGGCATCTTCTGATCGTGTAATTCTGGAATAAAATTAAAGATCAAAGAATAGTTGATATTTATTCTGACAGATGATAGAAGCCATCAGCAACTTTTAATTGCACAATCAGGAGATGTCTTTTTCTCAACATATATATACAGTAGAACTACCTCCCTGTAAAGAACAACACCTAATTACAGAGCCAAAGTGTCCTTTAGGGAGAGGTGTCCTCTTACTGGAGAGTTGCTAAATAGTAAAAATGGTAATTTTGCAAATAAAAACTGTCCTTTGTAGAGAGGTGTCCTCTTACTGGAGAGTGGCTAAATAGTAAAAATGGTAATTTTGCAAATGAAAACTGTCCTTTGTAGAGAGGTATCCTCTAGTGGGGTGTCTGCTAAAGGGAGGTTCTACTGTATATTAAAAATGAAAAAGACATAACCTGACTGCTCACATGAGCTTTGTTTTTTTTTTTTTGCTTATCCCTAGTACACATAGTACAGGCCATGATAATCATGGTGGGTAGTTAGCGACTGCTTTTACTGTAAGCGCATCACATGTCTACACATGTGAAAAGCAGTTCGACTTTGCACTTACAAATGTGCCAGAGCCCCGTTTGGTTACTTGCACTCGCTGGTGGGGTTGGACTTTTGCAAGAATCGGGGGCCATTAGAGCATTTTTTTTTTATCGAACAGAAAAAAGTGCCCAATGCGGGAATCGAACCCGGGTCGTAGTATTCGAAAACCAAATGGTTTAACCAGCCTTCCACCGACCCCCACATGAGCATTTTAGATAGCAATGTAACTGAGCCTTTGCCGGTCCCAAGCCTGGATGAAAAAGAAGGAGGGGGAGCAGTAACAAGCTCACTAAAACACCTGGGCTCAGCTGGCCCAGCTAACAGTACCCTGTAAGGGCTCCTGATCCAGGGATACAGGATGAGCAGCGTTTGTACTCCATGTTAGGAGCAGCTGCACATGGCGTCTGTTCCTTATGTCAGAGACGGACATTTCTTTTGGAGCTAAGTCGGCCTGCCACTGAGTAGTGTTCCCAGTCTTAATGACAAAGGCAGATGCACTTTACTTCACCCAATCATAATGGTTGTCAAAAGTTTGATACCCTAATATGATTGAGTGGAGATAAGAAAGAAGAAGAAGAAATTAAATTACGGTATAAAATTACGATAAGGTACAATTTGGATTATAGATTATAAACACAAGGTAATAAGACCATAACCAAATAAATAAATAGTGTGTGACGTTTGATGATATTTATAGATATATATGCTTTCACTTTATCTTTATTCTTAGAATAATATTTTAGGTTTCTCAGAAAACTATCTTCTTCTTATCTGCTATCTTGTTTACACACTTGACCACAGTTACTATTAAAACATACTGTGGTAAAATTTCTCATTCAGTACTTTTGTCTGAAAATGGTAACAACTCTGTTTTCGAAACATCACGCACTATTTATTTATTTGGATTTGGTCTTATTACTTTGTGTTAATACAAAATTACATATTTAAATTAGGTTAGGTTTGGTTATGTTATGGTTAGGTTTGGGTTTTGTTTGTTTTGGTTAGTGTAATTTAAATTAAAATATTAGTTTTAATTTTTGATTTTTTAAATATCTGGCAGCATTGCTTTCAACATATTAACAACATGTATTATACAAGGTATTTACAATTATGCTAAAACGCATTTCACCGGCAATTATTTTTTTGAATTTTCTAATAAAAAAAAATATATATGTTATATATATTTGACCATAGATGCAAAACATACCACTTTTAATTATTATTGTTGTAAATATGTAAAGTTAACCCAACCTTTTTTTTTTTTTAAATCACGATTATAGAATTCATTGTATAAATTCTATATTGCAGTGATAAATAATTTTATGTATATTTTTACTTCAAGTAATTCAAAATAAAATCTACTTGAAAGGTAAATAATTATCGTTACTTTTTCACGACTGCACCTCTTTTCAACAACAAAACACAAAAAAATTCTAATCTTTAATATATATATATGTCTGTTTTTAAAAAGTGTTAAATAAGGTATTTATATAAAGAAACATATTCAATGAGTAAAAAAAAATTGTCAGGCAGCAACGTGTTGTAAGAACCAATCAGGTGTATTGTTTACATCGTGCATAACCTAATGTCACGACCAATGAGAAGCCAGGTTTCATATTGGGCCAAGAATCCAGTGATCACCCAAAATAATATTATATTGAAATAAAATATTGAAAAATGAAATAGGCTACAATAGATTTAATTTATCAAACAGAAAAGAAATTGCTAACTATAATGAAAGAAAATTACAGGAATACTATGAAGAATCTAACAATAATTTCAAAGTTTTTTCATCTCAAAAATACCAAAATTTGTCAAACCAAACTTCTACAATGTTCAATTATTTACGGGTCATTGTAACTTTAAATCATATCTCTTCAGAATTAGAAAAATAGATTCGCCCAGATGCTCTTGTGGAGCGGAAGAAGAAACCCCCGAACACATTCTGAACTCATGCCCACTGGTGTCAAACCTAAGACAAGCAGAGCAAGATGGAAAGAACCTATCTGGGTCAAATAGTTTATAATAGGGAAAGATATAAGAAATTTAATACGTATGTTCAGCAGAATTTTAATTATAAATAGACAGCTTGATGCAGCTTGAGGAACTACACTACTATGTGACTTGATTTACATCAATGTAAATAATTAATAAGTTACTTTATAATATAACTCATTGTAAATAGCTCAACTTGATCAACTTTCTCTCTCCACGATACATTACAGATAACTTCAACTTCCATCATTGTTTAACATATTGTAAATAACTACCTTGCAATTTATTCTATCTGCTTATGTTGTTGCTTATTTGTTTAATGTATATGTTTATTTAATGCTCTTTTTCTTAATTATTTATTTTCTTTTTGATATTCTGTTACCTACTCTACTACAATTATTGTAAATAGTTTCACGCACAATTATCCTGATCAGATATAGCATGTCTTGTTTGCAACTGGTAAATAATATTATAAATGCACATTATTAGATTAATATGAAAAACTGTACAAAAGTAAATTTGTACTTGGATGCCTTTGTTCTTAATATATATATATTTTTTTTTTCAAAAATATTTGCATAGGTAAGTTTGTTTTTGTTATTTGTATTTTTTCATATTGATATCAACCCAAATACCTTTATAACAATTATGAATACTTTTTTTTAAAGAAAATGCTTCTAAAAATGTTGTAATTATTGTTTTAATTTCTTAATAGATTCAATTTTAATATAACTTTTGTTATTATAAGTTAAATTAAATTAGTAAAATCCTCTTAATGATTGAATAATTTGTCTATATTTAAGAAGATTATTTTTAAATGAACGTTAACAATAAGATGCTAAGTTATAAGCTATTGTAATTTACTTCATATTTATTCTCAACCCCGGTAAACATTTTTTTTTGTAAAATTAATATGCATTTCAAAATATAAAAGATATACTCACCGTAAGTATAAGAGTACCTTTATTGGTTATTGAGTAGATTATAAAAGCATAGGTCCTATATAAATGTATACTTATATATTTTAAAAACTAAAAAACATCTCAGATGCTGCAATGTTTATGTCAAAAGGAGGAAAAAAATGTAAAGTCACAGATTTGAGACTTTAATTATCTTAGATCAAACAATTCTGTGGAAAGAATTTTTTTTAACCTATTTTTATTGCAGAATTTTTACCTCTTGATCCAGGAGCCTGGGTTACCATTATGTTATGTAATTTGAACCTTTAATGTAAGCAATTTTTCAATGTTAATTGATTATTTTCAAAACTTTGATTATATATATTTTTAAAGTTATATCCATGTGTGTGTGTACATTTGATTTATGTGAACAATGTTTTAAACATGACGCTATTTATTATGCCCTTATAAAATAAAACCATTAATCACGAAGGATTCTTAAAAAAACATTTTTTTTTAATGCAGTGGAAAATATAATAAGAGGGCTTGGCTCAACAGTGGTGAATGTTGGAAGATATTGACTGGTCATACTGTTATCATCATCAATATATATACATATTTATAACCCAGGTTCCTGGCTATATGCCATGGATGCCCAAATGCCCAAGAAAACCTGCCAAACCACTCAACTAGCCCTGCTCCCACCTGCAAGGACTCTAGCGCTCAGACCGAGCTCATCAAGCCTGCCACCCCCCGCTCCAGCTGCTATCCCTGTGACAGCACCTGCTCCCAAGAAGCCAGATCCTGTTATAACCAAGAGGAAGCAGCCAGAGGCGTCAAACCCGCCCGCTAAGAGGACCAAACCACTGGTTCCAGCCAGGCCTGCATCTTCCCGCGCCCCCAATCCTGCCATTGCCAAAGGCACCCTCAATGGGGAGAAATCTGCGGCCCACATCGTGGTTATTGCAGATAACCCGCCGGCTGACCCACGGGACATCCTCAAAGCTGTCCGCGCTACCCACACTTTGCCCCAAGGCGTCTGGGCGTCTCTGCGCACCAGGGGGAAAACTGGTGCTGCACTCAAACACTCCAGAGGCCATTCCTGCCGTCAGCTCTGCCCTGGACAACAAGCTCCAAGGCTTGAAAGTTCGGGAACTAAGGCAATTCCTCCCAAGAATCTGCCTCTTCAACGTGGAGGCGGAAACCGCGGATGAGGAAATTGTCAAGGCCTTCCTTTCCACCGATGCCCTCAGCCAGCTTCCTGGAGACAAGTCTGTCCAGTGGCACACCGATCTCCGACCAGAAATGGCACCTGCACGGCCTTTATTGAGCTGGACTTGGCTGCCTACAAGGCCATTGGAAGACGCGGCAGGATCATTGTGGACCAAGTGATCCTGAACTACGAGGAGTCTGTCTGTCTGTGTGAATGAGAAAGCTTGAATTTATTGATTCATGTGTGCTTGTATGATTATTTGGTTCAACCATGTAAGTAAATTCACTGATTAATATGATCATAAATTGATTCCATAGCCGTGCAAGCACATTTTGAAGCGATATAGAGCAGAAGTGGAAAAATATTGGCAGTACACATTTAATGTAAAATACCAATATTTCATGAAAAGTAACTATTGAAAATGAAAAATTTTGTCATTAAATTATAAATGGTCTTAAAAAGTATAAAATATTATAATTTGAAATACGTTGTTATACTTGAAATTTAGTTTTAAAATCTTAAAATTTATGTATGCTATATCACATGATAATATCATATAATAACTTCAGGTAGTTGGCGTTCTGCGCTTCAGGAACACCCCCCTGGGTTCTAAATATTGCCACGTGGAAAATTAGGGAAGACGACAAACTTCAGGATGAGACAGAACTTTTTTTTAAGGCAAGAAAAAACTATGAAGGATAAACAAAAGATAAGGAATGAAGGAAGTTTACAGAGTAGTAAAATATAAACAAAAAATGATACTCTGTTAATACTAGTCTATATATATAAAATTCAATGTCTGTCTGTCTGTCTGTTTGTCTGTACTCTATAGATTCAAAAACCATACATCCAATCGCCGTGAAATTTTGGGATATTATTAGGTATATCACCGGGAAGGTTTTTGAAAAATAATTTCCTGAATATCTTGAATATCCTTAGAGTTATTTGTAGATTTAACTCGCAAGCAGCGCCCCCATTGTGACGATGATAACAAGTTTTCTTATCACTAAGTTTGTTATCTTAAATATTATTTATCAAAAGTAAGATTATCTCAGGATGACAAGGCATTGTGACACGGGAAAAAATGTTCACTAGATAAAACTATGATTTTCTAATGTAGAAAATTAGGTAAGACAAAATTCAGGATGACACAGCATGTTTTAACAACTTAATATATATATATATAAATGAATGTATGTGTGTGTGTGTGTCTGTCTGTCCTTTATGCCTGACCAAACCACTTATTGGAACGCCATGAAACTTTGGGAAGTTATTTAGTATAGTACTGGGAAGGTTTCTAGCAAATAAAATTTTTGAAATAACTTTTCGCCTAAAAATAATCAAGATAAATATTCTAATTTATCTGTTATAATTCAACAATCTGCTCTAAATATTATCATGATGATACGATGATTTTGTAATGTAGAAAATTAGGAAAGACAAAATTCAGGATGACACAGCAATTTATTTGAGACAAGAATAATGATACAATTCATAGGCAAGATACTATTCCTTTAACTTCCAATTACCGAGGGAACCAATTAATATTGATTTTATTCAACTTATCGAGTACTTTTAAAGGGACGGGGGGGGGGGGGGGGGGGGGAATGTTCACTTTATCGAGAGATTCGTTAGACAAACCTTTACTCGGGTATAACCTGGGCAGGGTACATCCATACAAGAATAATGATACAATTCCAAGGCAAGATACTATTCCTTTAACTTCCAATTACCGAGGGAACCAATTAATATTGATTTTTATTCAACTTATCGAGTATTTTTCAAGGGACGGGGGAAAAAATGTTCACTTTATCGAGAGATTCGTTAGACAAACCTTTACTCGGGTAAAAACCCGGGCGAAGTCGGGTACGTCCGCTAGTGTAAAATAATAAATGCTTCGCTACATAGCTCCTTCCCAATGAGAGCTGTGACCCACAGCTATCAATTATTGTAGATATTGACATATATCTGACATTCTTCTGCCAAGGATTCCATCGAAGTCTTGGAACTTTGTCCCTAGTACCTTTGCGTCCTTTTTCTTGCGGCGTGAAGAGCGGCTTTGCGTCATATCGTCTATAGGGACATAGTCATCTTGGAGGGAAGTCTTGACTTTGACATGGCGGTGGAATCCTGGAGCCAGTCTCTAAAAATGTAGCTCATAGCACTCATGGCTTCAAATTCTTCTCGGCTATTTTCAGTTTGTCTTCCCTAAATTACCCAGGATCTCCATCAAAATGCCAAGTAGAAAATTAGGGAAGACCAACTTCGGGATGAGACAGCAATTTATTTCAGGAAAAAACAAACTATGAAGGATAAACAAAAGATAAGGAATAAGGGAAGTTTACAGAGTAGTAAAATATAAACATAAATATGATAGTCTGTTAATACTAGTGTAAAATAGAAAATGCTTCGCTATAATATATATGTTATATATATATATAATATCTATTGTAGCATAAAATTTCTCGTTTAAACCTTAAAGCTTAAAACACTTACAATGAGTACTATTATAGACGCGTGTGATTCTTTTAAAAATTAAACAATTTTCTTCTGCCCTTACTGTAATGAAAAATTATTAGAAGGGTCTGGCTCATCAGTGATGAACCTTCCCAGTGGTGTAGCCAGTTTTCTATACCATGCCGCTGTTTTATTTTTTGGTTTTCCTTTTATACTGATACTGATGTTAGACTCTTGGAGTGGGTATTTTAATATATATTTATAATTGTATGTATTTATACTGTCCTCAAATCTTATGTCCATAGTTCATTTAAAATACCCATTCCAAGAGTCTAACTTCAGTAACAGCATAAAAGGAAACCCAAAAAATGCTTTATAACAACGTTATGGAAGATTAAACAGGCGAAATCGCTGGGAGGGTTCACCACTGATGAGCCAGGCCCTCCCATTAATTTTTCATTACAGTAAGGGCAGTAGAAAATTGTTTAATTTTTAGAAAAATCATACACGTCTATAATAGTTTCGAATTCTCATAACAGATGGCGCGCTAATATATCATAATATATTTGTTCTAATAAAAGTCCCAATTTAAAATTTATGAAAGAGTGATTGCAAGAAGCATATCACATATTTAAAATTGTATGTATTTCTACTATCCTCAAAGCTTATATCCATAGTTTATTTAAAATATCCATTCCAAGAGTATCATCAGTATCAGTATAAAAGGAAAACCGAAAATGCAATATAATAATTAAACTGACGAAACCGCTGGGAGGATTCACCACTGATGAGCCAGGCCCCTCCCATTAATTTTTCATTACAGTAAAAACAGTAGAAAATTGTTTAATTTCTAAAAGAAACATAAGCGTCTAATAGTTTCGAATTCTCAAATACAAAGGGTATTAAATGTTATTATTAGAATCAAAAATGTCCTTTTAAAATCAAAACTGATATCAACATAACAAAAGTATAATATTAAAACCAATTTCAAATATAAAATAAAAATATTTATACTAAAATTAAAGTATTTATTTTATAAATTTTGAAGAATCAAATCATTTTTATTTGGTTAACGCAGGTTCGCAAATACGCTCCAGAAACTTGGGTTATAAATAACTATCACCAACTATCTAGTATTATTTGTTTGCTGTTTTGTTTCCTCTGTATTAGGCGCAAATATATAAATAATCGCCCCTGGTTGATTAATAAATTAAATTTAAAACTATCTAGTGTTTAAAAATGTTATTAAAGTGTCAAATGTTGTCATTAATGTATAAAATATTGTCTTATAAGCGCAAAAACTATACAAATGTTTAAAATAGACAGATTTCAATTTAATTAAAATATTTCTATTAAAACTAAAAATATATTTAGTACTAGCGGACGTACCCGGCTTCTTCGCCAGGGGTTTTACCCGAGTAAAGGTTTGTCTAACGAACTCTCGATAAAGTGAACATTTTTTCCCGGTTTTGGCGACGAGGATATAAGAGTAAGTACCCTTGATTTTCGAAGCAAATATTTTTAGAAAATATCTTTGATTTTGCATATAATTTAAAGTTATTTTTAAAAGACACAAATTGCAAAGTTTTAAGATGCAAATTTAAAAGAGAGTAAAAGAAAATTTTAAGAAGTTATGTTTTATTGTAAATATATATATTGCATATATATGTTGTTATAAAAGAAAAGGCTAGTTACCAATTTAAAGAATATAATGAGGAAGGTGAAACTTTTGAAACGTTTTATGAACGATTGGAACAGTTTCTCATATTGGAGCAGTAGAAGAAATCTAAGGCAACATCAGAATTATTATATATCAAAATTATAATCTTCCACATTTGAAATTGGAAAAAGCGAGTATTATTGTAAGAACTTATGATGGTACCGTGGTACCCATTCTGGGTAAAATCAATGTCAAAGTGGAGTGTCAAGATATGACTTACAAACTTAGAGCGTTGGTGGTGAAAGGAGAAAAGAGGGCTTTGATGGGAAGAGAATGGATAAATAGATTGAAATTGGGCTGTTTCGTGGTAAAACATATACCTGTGGAAATTACCATTGAGGAAATTTTGAAGGAAAATCAAGCCTTATTTATGGAGACAACTGAACCAATAAAAGGTTTCACATTTTCAGTAAACGTGTGATGTGAATCCAATTTTCCATAGGGCTCGTCCTGTGCCTTTCGCCATTAGGCCAGCAGTTACTGAAGCATTAGACAAAATGGTGGCTAAGGGTTATCTATGTGAGGTGGCGAGCAGTAAATGGGCCACTCCAGTGGTTGTAGTGCCGAAGAAAAATAAAGAGATCAGAATTTGCTGCGACTTCAAGGTAACTCTAAATAGATATTTGGACACTGCGGTCTATCCCCTTCCCACACAGCAAGATTTATTCTCCACATTGGCCAAGGGAAAATACTTTGCTAAATTGGACTTGAGGAACGCTTATCTGCAATTAGAGGTGGACCCAGGCACCCCGACCGTTGCTAACGATAAATACTCATAAAGCGCTTTTCAGGTTTAAGAGAATGCCATTTGGATTGGCAAATGCGCCCAGTTATTTTCAATCTGTAATGGATCGGGTTTTGTCGGGTATAGGAGGCGTAATTTGTTATATTGATGATGTCCTTATAGCCACAGCATCAATTGAAGAACATCTGGCGTTGTTGAAGACTATATTTGCTCGCTTGGCGAAGTATAATATCAAACTAAAGAAAGAAAAATGCCTATTTTTGCAAAAAGAAATTGAATATTTAGGACATCTTGTCACGGGAGAGGGCATCAGACCTTTGGATCATAAGGTACAAGCAATACAGAAAGCCAAAACGCCTACGAATATCTCTGAATTAAGAGATCATTTCTTGGTTTCGTTAACTTTTATGGGAAGTTCATACCCAAATTGCCAGAGCTTTTAAAACCACTTCATGAGCTTCTTCACAAAAACGTCCTTGGGTTTGGACAAAGGAATGTGGAGAGGCCATTGACAAGTTCAAGAATAGCATCACCTCTAAGAGGGTGCTAGTCCCATATGATACGACTTTGCCATTGTGTTTGGCCACTGATGCATCGCAGATTGGAGTGGGCGCTGTGTTGTCACATATTATAGAAGGCCAGGAGAGACCCGATTATGTTTGCCTCACGGATTTTATCGGGAGCAGAACAAAATTATTCTCAGATTGAGAAGGAGGCTCTAGCCATTATTTACGGAGTAACCAAGTTTCATCAATTTATTTATGGAAGAAAATTTATTCTTATTACAGACCATAAGCCATTGGTGACCATTTTGGGCCCAAGATCAGGAATCCCCACCTTATCTACTTCAAGATTGCAGCGTTGGGCGCTCATTTTGTCAGCTTATACTTAAGATATTAAATTTCGAAGAACTCAAGACCATGGTAGTGCAGATCTTCTGTCACGTTTTCCTGTGGGTTGTGAAGAAATTCCAAGACTAAATAATGTCTATGCTCTTTATCATATGTGGAAGAATTGCCGATCACAGCAGAGGAAATTGCCACGGAAACTGAAAAAGACGAAGTGCTCTCATTGGCCAAATTTTATACTCAGCAAGGCTGGCCTGAAAAGGTGGCTGATCACCTCAGACCTTATTTTCAAAGGAAACTTGAGCTAACTGTAGATGGGGAGTGTTTGGTTTGGGGAATGAGAGTCGTCATTCCACCATCTCTCAGAATAAAAATGTTGAACTGTCTTCATGAGACTCATTCCGGTATGAACAAAATGAAGGCTGTAGCAAGATCACATTTTTGGTGGCCAAATCTAGATACCCAAATCGAGTTTTTGGTGAATAAGTGCAGAAGCTGTCAGTAATCCCAGGATGAGCCAAATAAAGGAAAATGGCAACCCTGGAGATGGTCAACCAGACCTTGGCAAAGAATTCATATTGATTTTGCAAATAAGGAAAACATCAATTTATTAATAGTAGTAGAGAGTCATTCAAAGTGGATCGAAGCCATCCCAATGAGAGAGACCACCACACGCAAAACCATTGAGCAACTACGGCGACTTTTTTCTTCCTATGGTTTACCGGAGGAACTTGTGTCTGATAATGGACCTCAGTTTACTGGTAGTGAAATGAAAAGTTTTCTGGAAGGAAATGGAATTAAACAAACATTGATCCCGGCGTACCACCCGCAAAGTAATGGCTTGGCTGAAAGAGCGGTTAGAACAATTAAGACTTTCTGGATAAAAATAAAAGAAAAATTGGGGGATACCATTCAAGGCACCTTATCAAAAGTTTTTCTGGCATATCTAAGCACCCCGCATGCGACAACGGGAAAGACTCCATCAGAGCTCTTTATTGGGCGTGCGCTTCGAACCAGAGTATCGTTGATACATCCCAGCTTGACATCTAGAGTTAGGGACCAGCAAGCCAGGCAAATGAAGTATGACCGGCGATCCCATTTGGAAGAATTCCAGATAGATGATTTAGTGTGGTGTAAAAACTTTAGAGGTGGTGATAAATGGATCCCAGGAAAAATTGTGCGCAAGAAGGGAACTAGAGTCTACACCATTTTGATCCACAGACAGGTAAAGGCCTATCACAGGGACCAAATTAGAAAAAGGTAGAGGAATGGTGAAGAAGATGAGAGTGGAGATGGAGAGCGTCAACCAGAGCACTCAAGAGGAGCAAGTTCCAGTGCCATAATCTCGGGGGTTGTACGACAGAGGTAATATGGAGTCGCTGTCGCCAGGACTAACTAGCCAGCGGTCGATCAAGTTTCAGAGGTTCAGAGTGACACAGACGATGGAAAGTCATTAGAGCCTCTTCGCTCGCTGGACCCCGAGGCCATGAGAGAGGAAGGTCCTGTCCTAAGGCAGAACCCACCTCGAGCCAGGAGACCTCCTGTGAGATTTCGTTTTTGAAGAGAGAAGATGGTGATATATAGCTAGCAATAAATATGTACTATATATGTTTCTATGAAAATGTTAATATGCAAGACGCAGGTTATCATCATCCTTTTTTGATTTGTTTTTGTCACTTTGGCGTTTTGCAAATAAACAACAAAAGATGTATCAGACATTATAAAGACAATAAAGATTTTCTGATAATAAAAAGGTACAAAGATGTTGCACCCGGTCCCTTGTCGATAAGTTGAATAAAATCAATATTAATTGGTTCCCTCGGTAATTGGAAGTTAAAGGAATAGTATCTTGCCTTGGAATTGTATCATTATTCTTGTCTCAAATAAATTGCCGTGTCATCCTGAATTTTGTATTTCCTAATTTTTACATTACAAAATCATCGTATCATCATGATAATATTTAGAGCAGATTGTTGAATTGTAACAGATAAATTAGAATATTTATCTTGATTATTTTTAGGCGAAAAGTTATTTCAAAAATTTTATTTGCTAGAAGCCTTCCCATTACTATACTAAATAACTTCCCAAAGTTTCATGGCGTTCCAATGAGTGGTTTGGTCAGGCATAAAGGACAGACAGACGCACATACATTCATTTATATATATATAGATAGATAGATATTTATCAAGATAAAAAAAAAATAAAGTCGAAAATAACGATCAAAAATAAAAATGATATTAGTAAAGTGTAAAAATGTTATTAATTTGAAATTTTTATCAATGTGCAAACCTTCTTAAGAGTTTAATAGAGGATGTAAAAAAAAAAATTGAAATAATAAAATCCGAAAATTTAAAACCATTTAATCATTTTGAAGTTTTATAATAGATAAAATCTGAATAATAAATTATTATATAAAATATAAAGAGATAGAACGGATTGTTTCAAATAAAATATCAAATGCAACCCAGTCCAATTTTAATTTTGAAAATCTACTAATGCGCAATATATTATTACATAAGTAACTAAACAAAAAGTGACAAACTTGAGTTTCGCTTTAACCTACCTTCCCGCAACTCCACTCATTTTTGTGTGAACCATGTCTGAAGAAGGTAAGTTTTGTTTTGTTAAATTATTTATATATTCGATAAAAAAATTGATTTTCTTAACTATTCAAATATTTCAAACAAAAATAGATTGATTATTATAGTTGAACGTTCGCAATAAGCAACAACTTTCGTAGGCGGCGTTGTAAATTGTAATTGAAACGTTATACACGAGTTAATGTTACAGTTTCGACAAAATAATTTGATTTTTATTCATTTAGATTTATTATTTATAATAAAAATACATATTTTAGTAGAGAATTTTAAAATAAAACAATATATATATTTTTTGGGAAGATTCCCATTTCTCTACAGTCCACCGGAGCTAAATGTGCTTCGGAGTATATTAATATGTTAGGTTAGGTTCGTATAGTGTAAGCTTTGTTAGTTTATATCGAAAATAGAGGTTGCCTGGCCAACATTCATATTTTATAAGGTTTTATGCTCTTGATGTTTTGACAAAAATTATTTGTCTTCATTTGTCGTCGACAGCCTTGCCAAATGCCTTATTTTTCCTTTTGACAAAATATATTTTGTACCTTATAGCATATATATATCGGGATTCAGAAAAAAACTCTGAGAGATATTTGATGCACAGGGATATTTATCACTGTGCATCAAATATCTCTCAGAGTTTTTTTTTCTGAATCCCGATATATATATGCTATGGTGAGTTCCCAGAAAAGGTTAACTTTGGTAGGCGGCGCTGTACGTTGACACCGCCGTACCTTCGAGCCGTTTTACACGAGTTAAAGCGAAGATTTTGGACGTAGTGATTTTTACATTTAGATCTTTTATATTAATATATATATACTTACTATTTAGAATTATTTTTCTAAAAACGAACATTATTTTTTTTATTTATCTGAAACTAACCTAATTCAACTTATCTAAAACTAACCTTATTTAGCAATTAAACTAACATAATTTAACCTATTTGAATCTAACCTCATATACACTTTTACACTACCTTTTCATTTCAAAATTAAATTAAAATAAGTTTATATTAAATAATAACATTTTTTAAAAATCGACTTTCTGGTTCACACTTTTGTATCTAATCAATTATGTATTTTTTAATTTCTCTCTACAAAAAAAAATCTCGGTATAGTTTAGATTAAAATTTTTTAAGTGGCATATTTTCAAGTCATATATTTATACACAAGTTTTATATTTATTTTACAAATATTGTATAATATGTGATTAATAAACTTTATAAAATAAATATTAATACATTTTTAATAACATGACGTTATGTTATATTCCAATAGGTAAAATAGGTTAGTTTCAGACGGGTTATAAATTAGGTTAGATTAAGGTGTGTTATAAAAAGGTTAGTTTCATTAATTAAAATAGATTATATTCAGATAGGTTATATTAGGTTAGTTTAATCTCTAAATATATATAATATAAGGTTAGTTTTAGATAAGTTGAATTAGGTTAGTTTCAGTTAATTCAAAAAAATAATGTTCGTTTTTAGAAAAATTAGTTCAATATTTTATTTGAAAAATGTCTATTTTTAACTGTTAAATCTTTTTTTAAAATTGTAATTTAAATTTATATATTTAAATTGGTAAAATTCAAAGTATTTCACCGAAATCGTATTTTTAAAACGTGTAAAACGGCTCGAAGGTACGGCGGTGTCAACGTACAGCGCCGCCTACCAAAGTTAACCTTTTCTGGGAACTCACCATATGCTATAAGGTACAACTACTTTGAGTTTTGTAGACCTGTGATATTTTTGTAGAAAATTTGAGAAAATAAAACCTTTTCTGCAGAAGTTTTAAGAAATTGGTTAGTTTAAGTTGACAGCCACCCTCTTAGGGATCACCAACCTAAGTCCAGTATCCTGTTTGGGACTAAATATATATTTATATATCCTATTAATCTGTGAATAAACATTTATATCATCATTAGAAATAAAAACAAAGAAGTAGAATGTAAACAACATGATGTAAAAAGATCCATATAAAGTTTAATAAACAATTTATACAAATCTCATTACTTAATTATAAAAATATAAACACCAAACACATCCCTAGAGAATCTAGCAAGAAATAAATCTGCCTGGCTCATATTGGACTTCCACTGACATTGTGAATAAAACCATGAAGACATAGTTCTTCAAATAAAAGACAATTCAGCCAGTGAATCTTTTTATTGTCTCGACGTTTCGACAAAAATATGTTTACAAAATAATTTCTAACGCTTTGCCAAATGTTTTAATTTTTGTTCGCTCCTGACGAGGACAAAAGATTTTTGTCGAAATGTCGAGATAATAAAAAAGATTTACTGGCCGAAGTATATTTAATTTGAAGAACTATGAATGCTGGCCAGGCAGCCTCTATCTTTGCAAGAAGACATAGATGTCAGAAGGACAGTCCGAGTAGTTGTCGATTTCTATAAGCTCCAGGAGAACCTGGGTTAACTAAATAAATAGTTGAAGATAGGTTGTGATTTATAAATGGAACTATTTTTGTTTATAATGAGTATCCCTAAGACAGAATAATACAATCGCCAACTGTCTACTGAAACCTCATCAATAATATTCTCCAGGAGCCACAGTTACTCACAAATAAATAAAATTTAAATACAGTAGAACCTCCATGAGCAGACACTCTTGCTAGAGGTCATCTTTCTACACAAGGACAGTTTTCATGACAAAATAACCATTTTTAACCATGTTTTCTGATAAGAAGATACTTCTCTTTAAAGGACACGTTGGCTGGTGTCTGTTTGACAACCATCATGATTGGGTGAAGTAGAATGCGTCTGCCTCTGTCATTAAGACTGGGAGCTCTACTCAGTAGCAGGCCAACTTAGCTCCAAAAGAAATGGCCGCCTCTGACATGAGGAACATTGCCATGTGCAGCTGCTCCTAACATGGAGTACAAACTTATACTGTATCCCTGGATCAGGAGTCCTATAGGGTACTATCAGCCAGGCCAGCTGAGCCCAGGTTTTTTAACGAGCTTATTACTGCTCCCCCTCTATCCGGGCTTGGGACCAGCAAAGGCGGAGTTAATTGAGTTAAATGGTAAAATTCTACAGAGTTATGAATGTTGGTAAACTCCACGTTTTCAACCCAACAACTGCAGAAGTGCAGTGGAAACATCTCAAGTGGAGGGTAGAATCCTCCAAAGGTATAAACCCAAATTGAGCCAAGATCATCATGTTGACTCCAAGATCATCAATTCTAATGTAGTTTTTCATCTAGTTTATACACTGGTTACATTGAAAACCAAACCTGCAGAAATAGATATACAATAGAACCTCCATGAGAGGACACTCTCTCCAGATTACACCTCTATAAAAGGGACAGTTTTCATCATTAAAATTACCATTTTACCAAATAGCTGTTCTCCAGTAAGAGGACACTTCTCTACAAAGGACAGTTTTCATCATTAAAATTACCATTTTACCAAATAGCTGTTCTCCAGTAAGAGGACACTTCTCTACAAAGGACAGTTTTCATCATTAAAATTACCATTTTACCAAATAGCTGTTCTCCAGTAAGAGGACACCTCTCTACAAAGGACAGTTTTTCATCACCAAAATTACCATTTTTACCAAATAGCTGTTCTCCAGTAAGAGGATACATCTCTCTACAAAGGACAGTTTTCATCATCAAAATTGTCATTTTTACCTAAATAGCTGTTCTCCAGTAAGAGGACACCTCTCTACAAAGGACAGTTTTCATCACCAAAATTACTATTTTTACCAAATAGCTGTTCTCCAGTAAGAGGACACCTCTCTACAAAGGACACTTTTCATCACCAAAATTACCATTTTTAACAAATAGCTGTTCTCCAGAAAGAGGACACCTCTCTACAAAGGACAGTTTTCATAATCAAAATTGTCATTTTTACCAAATAGCTCTTCTCCAGTAAGAGGACACCTCTCTACAAAGGACACTTTTCATCACCAAAATTACCATTTTTAACAAATAGCTGTTCTCCAGAAAGAGGACACCTCTCTACAAAGGACAGTTTTCATAATCAAAATTGTCATTTTTACCAAATAGCTGTTCTCCAGTAAGAGGACACCTCTCTACAAAGGACACTTTTCATCACCAAAATTACCATTTTTAACAAATAGCTGTTCTCCAGAAAGAGGACACCTCTCTACAAAGGACAGTTTTCATAATCAAAATTGTCATTTTTACCAAATAGCTGTTCTCCAGTAAGAGGACACCTCTCTACAAAGGACAGTTTTCATCATTAAAATTACCATTTTACCAAATAGCTGTTCTCCAGTAAGAGGACACCTCTCTCTAAAGAACATCCTGGCTCTACATCTAGATGTCATTAAGGGAGAGAGTTCTACTGTATATAGATTATCAATTGGAAAAGAAGTTTTTTTTTTAACAATCAATTTATGGCCTTGGTTCTTCTTATCTTCACTAAAAATTATCATTAATCAACCACCAGTGTGATAAAACACTGACTGAACTTTCTTTGTTTGCACTAGGTTAGGGGTCAGTAAATTACGGCTTGCAAGTCACATGCGGCTTCTTAGATGTGAAGCTGCGGCTCTTTATATAGTTCCATATGCAAATATTATTTATGCGAGTACTATTTATTGTTGGCAAGAAACAAATTTGTAGCTCTTTAAAAACTTTGAAATTTTGTAAATTTTAATTTTTGACTCTTCTGATTCAAAAGATTGCCGAACTCCGCCTTTGCCGGTCCCAAGCCCGGATGAAAAAGGAGGAGGGGGAGCAGTAACAAGCTCACTAAAAAACTGGACTCAGCTGGCTCGGCTGATAGTACCCTGTAAGGGCTCCTAATCCAGGGATACAGGATGAGCAGTGTTTGTACTTCATGTTAGGAACGGCTGCACATGGCGTCTGTTCCTCATGTCAGAGGCGGCCATTTCTTTTGGAGCTAAGTCGGCCTGCCTCTGAGTAGTGCTCCCAGTCTTAATGACAAAGGCATTCTACTTCACCCAGTGTGGAGATAAAAAAGAAGAAGAAAAGATTGCGGATCCCTGCTCTAGGTTCTCTCCCATACTTTGGAACATCGCATTAGACTTCTCTTATAGTGGCAGAAAGGTGATAAAACTCAATTTGGATTATAGCTACAAGAAAATAAGACCTAATCCAAATAAATTAATAATGTGTGACGTTTCAGTAACATGTCTGTTGTTGTTACTTATCCCCTTATGTAAAGATTACATGAATTCCATGAGTTCATGCTCCTCAAGCAGGCATATTATAGAAGTATGTCTAAGGTTACATGTCTGATCATGGTAACAATGCTGTTACCAAAACATCACACACTTTATTTGGATTAGTTCTTATTTTATTGTATCAGTCTTCTTCTTCTTTCTTATCTCCACACTGGGTGAAGTAGAATGCCTTTGTCATTAAGACTGGGAGCACTACTCAGTGGCAGGCCGACTTAGCTCCAAAAGAAATGGCCGCCTCTGACATGAGGAACAAACGCCATGTGCAGCCGCTCCCAACATGGAGTACAAACGCTGCTCATCCTGTATCCCTGGATTAGGAGCCCTTACAGGGTACTATCAGCCAGGCCAGCTGAGCTCAGGTTTTTTAGTGAGGTTGTTACTGCTCCCCCTCCTCCTTTTCCATCCGGGCTTGGGACCGGCAAAGGCGGAGTTTGTTATTGTATCAGTAGAAGAAAGGTATTAGTGATGCTCTAAAATTACTCACTAGGTAGAGATGGACAAAATCATGCAAATCAAATTCACATAAGTTACCATTGCCTGGCATTCTAATGTAAATTAATATAAAACAATAACACGCTATCTATGTATAGCAAAACACAAATCTTTCTTTTACACATAAATCAAACTTCTACTGTCCTTACTGCAATGAAAATATATTGGGAGGGCTTGGCTCATCAGTGGTGAACCCTCCCAACGGTTTTGCCAATTTAATCTACCAGACTACCTTTTAGAGCCTAATACTGTATTGGATCATTCTCCTTATTTATTTTTTAATATATTTCATATAACCTCCATGAGAGGATACTACCGCTAGAAGACACCTCTCTACAAAGGACAGTTTTCATTTGTAAAATTACAATTTTTACTAGTTAGCAACTATTCAGTAAAAGGATACCTCTCCCTAAAGGATACTTTGACTCTGCAATTAGGTGTTGTCCTTTACAGGGAGGTTCTCAGCCATTTCTTTTGGAGCTAAGTCGGCCTGCCACTGAATAGTGCTCTCAGTCTTAATGACAAAGGCAGATGCACTCTACTTCACCCAGTCATGATGGTTGTCAAACAGACACCATCAACAAGCTCTACAAGCTTGATACCCTAATATGATAGAGTGGAGATAAGAAAGAAGAAGACAGGGAGGTTCTACTGTAATTTGAAAAAGAGTTGTAATGAAGTAAGATTGTTGCATCCTGTGTTTGGAACAAGAGATTCCCACCCTAGTTTCACTTTATGGAATTGCCTACTTAACCTGTTCCTGTTTGCCCGGCTGGTTGGCACTCTTCCAAGGTCATTTGAAGTCTGAAGATAAGCCTACATCTACTCTGCTAAATTATGTAATTAATTCATGGCCAAACTTTTTTTTTGTTGCTTATCCCTAGTACATGTGATACAGGCCATCTTAATCATGGTGGGTAGAAGTAGGCGACTGCTTTTACTGTAAGTGCACCATATGTCTACACACGTGAAAAGCAGTTCAACATTGCACTTACAAATGTCTAATAGCCCCGTTTGGTTACTTGCACTCGCTAGTGGGGTTGGACTTTTGCAAGAATCGGGGGCCATTGGAGCATTTTTTAACAGAAAAAAATGCTCAATGCGGGAATCGAACCAGGGTCGTAGCGGTTGAAAACCAATGGTTTAGACCATCCTTCCACTGACCCCCCCAAACTTGCAGGTTGGAAGTGCCCTGTAGAAGCCTTATACTGCCACATGAACCAACCCCAGGTGTTGTCTCAACGTTTCAGAAACTCACTATCACCTACCTTTTACAGGGAAAAATGTATTCTGGAATTCTAGTTGTGAAATATGCCTACAGTAGAACTACCTCTCTGTAAAGGACAGCACCAAGTTGCAGAGCCAGAGTGTCCTTTAAAGAGGAGGTATCCTCTTACCACACACACACACAGAAAGTTGCTTCTTCTTCTTTTCTTTCTTATCTCCACTCAATCATATTAGGGTATCAAACTTGTAAAGCTTGAGACTTTTGATGGTGTCTGCCGGTGATGAGTAGAGCTCATCAATGGATAAAATTTACAACCATCATGACTGGGTGAAGTAGAATATGTCTGTTTTTGTCATTAAGACTGAGAGCACTACTCAGTGGCAGACCGACTTAGCTCTAAAAGAAATGGCCGCCTCTGACATGAGGAACAGATGTCATATGCAGCCGCTCCTAACATGGAGTACAAACGCTGCTTATCCTGTATCCCTGGATTAGGAGCCCTTACAGGGTACTATCAGCCAGGCCAGTTGAGCCCAGGTTTTTTAGTGAGCTTGTTACTGCTCCCCCTCCTCCTTTTTCATCGGCTTGGGACCGGCAAAGGCAGAGTTATTAGCGGTGTTAATTAATAACAAAAATAATAGAATTTACTAAAAAGCCTTTATTTATTGCTTTTAATTTTAATTAAATTTTAAACATATTAAAGATAATATTATTTATTTACACATATAACTATATGTAAATTAAAGAACAAAAGAAAAAGAAACCAAAAAAACGTAAACATTGGCGTCCGCCATTCTTTCTTTGTCTGCCAGCAACAGTTCTATAGTCGATCCTGCGCAGGCGCACACCACGCCCGCGGCCACCCGCGTGCTGCTCGATGGGGCCGTGTTTTCGAGCCGCTCGCCCACTAAAATGGATATTTAACATACTCCCACCTATGATTTGGGGAAGAAAATCATACAATTAAGATAAGTGATATATATGTGGTACATAAAAGGAGTTAAGCATTATAAATTGAGTCTCTGTGGTGGCTTGACCACGCGTCCACATCGAGTTCGCTTAGCCTCACTATGCGCTTCTTCAATTGTAGTATCTCCTTTGGATCGAAGAATTGGATCCCCACTTGAAACTTCCAGGGGATAGAGCTTCTGCACAGGGCGTATAAGGGTTCCCAGTTTTGTGCGAACTTTAGCAACCCGAGAATGTCCATCTCTTCCTGGAAACAGTTCCACTATTCTTGCCATAGGCCAGTGGAGTCTCCTCTTGTCTTCCACCTTCACTATAACCACATCACCCACACTCAGTTTCGGAGTCCTCTCATTGGCCTTCTGGACAAGCTGGCCAAGATATTCACTCCGAAAGCGACTTCTGAGAGCTTCTCGCAGCCTTTGACAATGCCGATATCTATCTTGAAATTTCTTTGAATCCAACTTATCAAGATCTGGAACTCCCACGTATTTTGAATCATGTAGAAACATGGAGGGTGATAAAGGAATCAAACTGTCAAAGTCCTCATGAATGTATGTCAGCGGACGACTGTTGATTGTAGCTTCTGCATCACATAGGATAGTAGACATCTCTTCATAGTACACTGAAGAATGGCCCAAAATTCGAACAAGGAGATCCTTGATGGAACGAATAAGACGCTCCCACCAACCTCCCCACCATGCAGCAGTAGGAGGTATGAACTTCCAACTTATCTTGTGAAGATTTTGGTCTAACACTATCTTCTTCCAGTTTAAAGCCTTGAGAGCATTGTTAGCGCCCACAAAATTAGTACCATTATCAGAATAAATGACTGTTGGTCGCCCTCTCCGGGCTATAAATCTTCTCAGAGCTTGTATGAAAGCTTCAGTACTTAATGAGGTTACAAGTTCCAGGTGTATAGCTCTGAAGACGGCACAGGTAAATAGAACAATCCATGCCTTGGTCTTGTTCTTGAGGTAAAGTGGACCAGCAAGGTCTACTCCCAGAATTTCAAAGGCTGTGGCATCTCTCACTCTATCAAGGGGTAAGTGAATCGGAGCAGTTTTCACAGGTTTTGATGAAAATCTTCTACACTTGGCACACTGAGAGACGACACTTCGTATGCTGCGCCGGGAATTTAAGATCCAATAATTTTCTCTGAGTTTGGCAGAAAGGATCTGAACTCCTGCATGACAATGTCTCAGATGGAATTCTCTTATCAGGCATGTGACAACATGATGTTTTGTTGGAAGCAAAATTGGGTAACGAAATGAATATTCGTCATCCCTTTCAATAAGCTTGGATTTTATACGGATCAATCCAAAATCATCTCTGATTATCATCAACCCGTTGATCGAATCTCCTCGGCTAGAAAAAACTTGCTGTTGCACAGTTTTCCAAATTCCCTTTTCAGAATCTTCTAATTCTGAAAGCTGTAGACTATGCATACCTGATGGGGACAATTTTTGTGTATTTCGTATGAACCTCCGGATCCACGCATTTATTCTGACAATCTTTGTAAAATTTGAAAATCTTTCAAACCATGGCATTACTTCAGTTCTGACATGAGTAGTCACCAATACTTGTCTATCTATTTCTAAATTGACCAAAGTTCTGTCTGAGTGGAATAATTGCTTTGGCCAGTGATCTTGAGGCTGCTTGAGCCATTCAGGTCCCTCCCACCATCTGGTGCGTTTAAGCTGTAGTACACTACAACCTCTTGAAGGAAGGTCTGCAGGGTTGAGGCTCCCTGGTACATAAAACCATTTGTTCGGACCTGAAGTGTTGCATATCTCTTTGACTCTGTTGTTTACAAAGGTGCCCCACTGCCTGTTCGTCTTGATCCATGAAAGTGCTGTAGTAGAGTCTGTCCAGTAATACACCGGTTCCGCAGCCAAATTCAAAGACTCAGTTATGTACCTGCTGAGTCTAACTCCCAACATACAAGCAAGAAGTTCCATCCTAGGGATAGTAGTTTTCTTAAGTGGACCTAGCCGGGATTTGGCCATCAAAAGTTGTACTGACACTCCTTTGTTCTCAGGACAACGTAGAAAAGCTGCTGCTGCATATGCACTTTGGCTGGCATCACAAAATATGTGAATGGACCAATGGGCTCTAATCCCATGGCCCACTCTACGTGGAATTTTTATGTCGGCAAGAGTGTCCAACTCACTGTACCACTTCATAAAATTTTCTTGAATGGTTGATGGTAAAGGTTCATCCCAATCAGTTTTGACTGTCCAGGCTTGTTGAATAAGTAGTTTAGCAGGTAATAAGACAGGAGCTAAGAATCCAATTGGGTCAAAGATCTGTTGGGTATGAGACAAGAGGTCTCTCTTGGAAAGTGAGTTTATTATAACTCCGAACTTAGGGATCACATTAAGAGTATCTTCTAAAAGATTCCATTTCATGCCCAGAACTGAAGCCTCTTCACTCCTTTCTATATCAACACTAGGAGGTAATCTAGAATAGACTTCCTTGACTCGGTGTATAGGTCCGAATTGCCACATTCTGAGATCCATCTTGGCTTTTGCAAATATCTCAGTAGATTTCTCCACCAGATCAACTAATTCTGCCTCGGTATCCACTGAAGTGACACAATTATCAATATACAAACATTCCATCAACTTCTGAGGAAGAGCTCCAAATTCAGATGAGACTCCCTTAAGATGATGCAGGATGACTGCTCCAAGCAAATAGGGGCTACAGGTCACACCAAAGACAACTCGCTTGTGACGGAAAACCTGAATATGATGATTATTTTTCCACCATAAGAATCTAAGATAGTCTCTATCTTCTTCTTTCACTTCAATTTGCAAAAAGGCTTTTCTAATGTCAGCAATAACTCCAATAGCCTTTTCTCTAAACTTCAGTAGGATAGCTGGGATCTGTTCAATAACATTTGGGCCACTTGCCAAGCAATCGTTCAATGAAAGATTCCCCTTGTCCTTACATGATGCGTCAAACACAGGTCTTATCTTGGTGGTGTTGCTATTGGCTTTAACCACTGGGTGATGAGGGAGATAATGACAATCCCTGTTCAAATCTTCTGGAGACACCTTTTCAATAACACCTTCAGCTAGCCATTCTTGGAACACCCTATCATATTCGCTGAAGATACCTTTAGCTCTCAATTTACGGGTTGTGTTGAAAAGTCTTCTCTCTGCAATATGACGATTGGATGGAATTCCTTCTTGGTTCCCCAGCCAAGGTAATCCTACACAAAAGCGTCCATCTTTCAGCTGATGAACAGTATTTAAGAAGTGCTGGTGTACTATTTTATCTTCT
The DNA here is from genome assembly GCA_030710605.1 of Cordylochernes scorpioides. Classification (NCBI taxonomy): domain Eukaryota; kingdom Metazoa; phylum Arthropoda; class Arachnida; order Pseudoscorpiones; family Chernetidae; genus Cordylochernes; species Cordylochernes scorpioides. Next base: position 147,935,835 of record CP092865.1, on the reverse strand, counting down.
TCTAGCTTGGTAAGATTTTCCCTGGGATCTTTTATGCCAATCGTTTCTAAATCCCACAAATAATCAACCGACATATTTCTACTGTGCATGCTGATGACCACCAGTGATGAGTAATCAGTCTGCTCATCTTTCTTCGGTGAAGGGCCACAAATTGTCCATCCAAGATGTGTTTCTATAGCTGTTAGTCCATTTTTCAGCTGCTTCACACGTCCCGACAAAAGGCTTCCATAAATATCACTGCCGATCAAAAGTTCTATCTTGGGGCTATCTCTCCCAAGATCAGACAGCCAAATTCTAGATCCTTTTAGTTCGTTCAACCATGCTCCTTTAGGCGTCCTTGGAATCTCTCCACAAATAATGTCTTGACCCAAGAATTCAAATTCTCTCAGAGTGTCCAATTCTGATAGGTTGCTGCATAATGTGACCGTATACACCTTATGGCATTTTGTTTCTGTTTGTGTACCACCAAACAATGAATGAGCAATATTTACATTGCCGATGGGCTTCAATTTTACTTCTAGTGCAGTGGATTCCAAAATATAGGACTTCTGAGAACCAGGGTCCAAGAGTGCTCGCACTCTTCTATAGCCATTATTTCCCATAATATTGACCATCAAGGTCATTAATGTTACATCTTTTGTACACTGCTGATTGGCTAAAGCACTCTGCACTACTTCAGAGACATGCGTCTTTTCCTTTCGGTTGCAGGGCAAGTCAGGACAAAGAAGAACGTAGTGTCCTTTGGCACAAATATTACATTGAACTGTCCTCTTGCAAGCCTTTGCAAGATGTCCAGGTTTAAGGCATTTCAGACAACACCTCTTTTCATAGATCTTTGCTCTTTTATCCTTGAATGGCATAGATTGAGCAGTGATGCAGTCTTTACTTTGGTGATTATTTTCACAGAACAAACATCCCATCTCCTTGGCAGAAAATAAACCTGCAGCTGTAGGTATATTTGAACTCTGCTTAAACTTATTTCTAAGTTTCTCTTTTGGGGAAGACCCTTCAAATCCTCTCCTGGCTAGAAGTCTTCTTTCTTCCCCTTCCACTTCTTTTCTAAGAAAGTCCAAAAGATTGTTAAGGCGAGAGCTGGAGTTGGAATTAGAGTTTTTTGATGAATCACAATTATTCAGCGGTGATCTCTGCCAAGCAACCAGCACATCTTCTGGCAAACAAGACTCTATCATAGGGAAAAGCCATGCTGTGTTTTCCTTGGTGTCAACACCCAAAGATTCCAGAGATCTTAGCTGTGTTTCAAGTTTGTCGTACAGTTTAGCCACTGACCGCCTTTCATCTGGTGGAGTCTTGACATTTGCCATCATTAATTTAAGCAGTTCCCTTACATATATTTCCACAAGCAAATCTTTCTGTCCATACCTTTGTTTCAAGGCTTGGACCGCTTTGGCATAGTTTTCTGCTGTTTGGGGATAGCTTTCTATGAGCTCTCTGGCTCTAGTGTTTGATTGCATAGACTGCACCAGATAATGAAACTTGTCTGCATCATGCAGCTCAGTATCCTCATGAATCTTTTCAAATTGTGCCCAAAATGGAAGCCAATTAATTAATTCTCCATCAAATTTTCTTATTTCGATCTTAGGAAGTTTATAACTTTTGGCCATTAATGACCCATTTGAGCTTCCCAGGGATTTAACATCACTTTTGTTATCAGAATCAATTAATTCTCTTACCTTTCTTTCCAGGGTGATGAAGGTATCCGAATAATGTTCTGCTTCCTCAATTTCACAATTTAAAGTGTCTTCTTCTGCATCAGCAACCATCATATGATCCAACATCTTCTGGTCAAGATCCTTTAATTTGAAATCGATGTCTTTTAATTTGCTAAATTTGTCCCTGATCACACCTAGATCAGCATTAGTTTTACTTATTTCGGAATCCAAAACATTTACTACCTTAGTAAATCGCGTTCTGGTTACTGAGCGCAACTTCTTGTCACGTTCCATCCTGGCAGGCTCGCCACTTTTGTTAATTAATAACAAAAATAATAGAATTTACTAAAAAGCCTTTATTTATTGCTTTTAATTTTAATTAAATTTTAAACATATTAAAGATAATATTATTTATTTACACATATAACTATATGTAAATTAAAGAACAAAAGAAAAAGAAACCAAAAAAACGTAAACATTGGCGTCCGCCATTCTTTCTTTGTCTGCCAGCAACAGTTCTATAGTCGATCCTGCGCAGGCGCACACCACGCCCGCGGCCACCGCGTGCTGCTCGATGGGGCCGTGTTTTCGAGCCGCTCGCCCACTAAAATGGATATTTAACAAGCGGTTTATTTGGTGCGGTGCTGGGCTTGTTGTTCGCTCCAGGAAGGTCATTCAGTTCTGGGTCTTGCGGGGGGGTTGGAGCTGTGACATTTTACAATCGCCGGGTCAAGATCTTAAAAAGGATGAAGAGTAATTGATTACTTGGCACGTTGTATTTAACACATTGCCCGCGAAATGGTAGTCAATGGTCAAATACAATTTATACCTGTCATCTCTGTGGTGCCGTTTCTCTCTGATAACCTAAAATAAAATAAAAATAATAATAAATATACAAAAATGATAAGGCACAATTTGGATTATAGATTATAAACACAAAGTAACAAGACCAAATCCAAATAAATAGTAGTACAACACACTATTTGGATTTAGTCTTGTTACCTTGTGTAAATATACAAAAATGTAAATAATACTTACAGTCACACACAACAATATTATAAATTTGTCAAGCCAGGTAAAATCTCTGAAGATAGTAGCAACACCTACTAAAGTGACCCATCACTTATTTGGATTTATTTATTTGTAAGATTTGATTTTTTTTTTATAATGGGGCATCACCTAGTTACAGATCTAAAATTTCCTTTAAGGAGAGATGTCCTTTTACAGGAAAATTGCTAAATAGTAAAAATGGTTATTTTAGTGATGAAAAACTGTCCTTTGTAGAGAGGTGTCTTCTAGTAGGAGTGTCCTTTCATGGAGGTTGTTCTACTGTATAGGTGATGGAAACTGTCCTTTGTAGAGAGGTGTCTTCTAGTAGGAGTGTCCTCTTATGGAGAGGTGTACTACTGTATAGGTGATGAAAACTGTCCTTTGTAGAGAGGTGTCTTCTAGTAGGAGTGTCCTTTCATGGAGGTTGTTCTACTGTATAGGTGATGAAAACTGTCCTTTGTAGAGAGGTGTCTTCTAGTAGGAGTGACCTCTTATGGAGAGGTGTACTACTGTATAGGTGATGAAAACTGTCCTTTGTAGAGAGGTGTCTTCTAGTAGGAGTGTCCTCTTATGGAGAGGTGTACTACTGTATAGGTGATGAAAACTGTCCTTTGTAGAGAGGTGTCTTCTAGTATTCATTTTATAGATCATTAGTGAATGTTCCCGGCTTCGCCCGGTTTTTACCCGAGTAAAAGTTTGCCTAACAAACATTTGTTTAAAACGATTCTAGCAAACATCCAATCCCTACTGAATCTATACTTGTCTATACTCTCTTTTACTTTGTTTTAATTCCCATAATTGACCAATTTCCTTACATTAATACTGAATAATAAAAGAAATTATTTGATGATAAGTTCTTGTCATTAGCATTCATGTACCTCTATGTCTAATTTCAAAAATCAAGACAAATCCTAGGCAAAGTTTTATTAAATATATATTCAAAGATATAAAATGATTTTAAAACATCTTTATCACATTATATAATATAATGTTTACTTGAAAAAAATGGCTCTAATACCTTGTTGCTTTAAAGACTTCTTTATTTATTTTGGAAGCTATTTGCATTTTTTCTATTTCAAATTTGATGGTTGCAAAGATATTCTATTTTATAAAAATATAATGTGTAAATATTTATACAACATACAGCAAAAATAGAATGTAAATGAAAACAAATAATGCTGCTAAATTTATTGTTTTGAAATCATGATCCGCAAGCTGAAACATGCTAAAAATTTTGCTGTTTTATTATTTTTTTTAATTACAATTTTAAGTTCGTTATAAGCATAGTATTTTAAATAGATTTTATTATTTTGGGACCGAAAATAGGTTTGTTATAGGGGTAGTTTGTTATAACAATGGTATTTTCAATGTAATGGAATTAGGAATCGCCTTAGGTTCGTTATAAGGGAAGGTTCGCTATATCCAGGGTTCGTATTAGTGGGGTTTTACTGTATATATACAGTAAAACCTCCCTGTAAAGGACTTCTAATTGCAGAGCCAAAGTGTCCTTTAGGGAGAGATGTCTTCTTACCGGAGAGTTGCTAAATTGTAAAGATGGTAATTTTGAAAATGAAAACTGTCTTTTATAGAGAGGTGTCTTCTAGCGGGGTTTCCGCTAAAGGGAGGTTCTACTGTATATATATATATTTTTATTATTATTTAAAATACTTTTGTGTGAATATGATAACAATGCTGTTGACAAATAATAGCGTACGTAATTTATTTATTTGGATTTTTGGTCTTGTTACCCTATCTTTCTAATTCATAATCCAAATTGTTGAAAACCCACTATTGAGTCACGTGTGTTTGTTCCAGAAAAGAAGGTCACCTCCAGCTCATCTCCCGGTGGTGCAATTCCAGCCCTGATCGAAGATGCCATAAAAGAAATTGAAGAATATCTGAAGTACTATAACAATCAGTGGGTGCCTCACACCGACAAATGTATCACTGGATTTGCAGACCTTGAGAAAGAAGTCTTGGAAAGGAAGAAATCGGCCAAAGCTGGGAAAATTGCCGGCATCACATTCAATGTTCTTTCTGGTATCCTCGGCACAACATGGTGTGCTCTTGGCTTCACAGAACCCACTCTTGTAACTGAAGTTGCCGTAGGTGGTGGGGCTGCTGTTTCAGCAATTATTGGATTCTTCACCCAAATGGGCATTTCTATTTCAGAATGCAACCATGACAACAAAGTTAAAAAACAATCAGATAACATGCTTCTCACCCACCTTGAGACTTCCAAACACCTCGATGAAATCATTACCAAATTCAAAGATAAGTATCAACTGATCCTGGATTATTTGGACCAATTGGGATTTAACGGAGCTCTTCTGCAAGCTTACATTCGAAATGAAAACATCTTGACTTTCAGCAAATTGCAAGAAAGCTTCCAAAAGCATACAACTTCTGTGGAAAAAGCAACCAATCATAAGGAATCTCAGCCAGCTTATGGTAGCTTTGTATCATTTCTACTCAAAGTTGTGACTTATGTCAAAAACATTATTTCTCTGGTGTATGAAAAAGTTTCGAACATCAAAATATCCCTTGCTGCACTAAGTACGGCAGGCATAACCCTTCCCAACTTTGAAGGCTATGACACCAAACAAGCGCTCGGAACTTTGTCCAAGGTGGGATTGGGGATTGGCATTGGATTGAACCTTTTGGCCGTTGCATCCAACATTTACGATATGACCCGCGTTGTGACTGATGTCGTGGAGTTAGACGAAGTCTACTCAATGGTGACGACAGCTCATGAGGACATTAAGAAGGAGAAAGAATACTTTGAACAACATCTTCAAAGTATCAAAAAATGCAAAGAGGACCTAGAAAAGGTAAAAGAGGAAGTTAAAAATTTCAAATTTTGAATAACCATTTTTTTTTTTACTTGGGAGGCAAAAAGAAACTTGGACCAAAGTTTGGGTTATTTCGACAATGTTTGGGCTAGATTTTTCCTTTTCTTCAGATTGGATGCACCTTGAGAGCAATAGAGAACTTGGCCATTCACTTTGGCTTTGTTAGCCATGTCCTCTGTGGTCTCAAAACCCCTCTTCTTCTTAAAAAAAATCCATTTACTCAACCTAGGGCACACTGTCATTAAGTAGGTTTTAAAAATACACCTATCCCCCGATTTACACGGTAGATACATTCCTGAGAAAAACGTGTATATCGAAAATTAAAAATTGTCAAGTCAAAACCGTGTAAATTGAAAAGCTTGCAGAAAATGCATAATTTTGCTATTTAACAGTTGTGATTTTTTTTTCAATATTTTTAGGTGTACACAGAAATAAAAATAAAATGCATTGACAGGTTAAAATATGTAATATATTACAGAAACACTGTTTTTTATATGAATACAATACATACATAAACAGAAGAACAAAAAATAAAACCAAAGGTGTTTTATTATCCTTCATCACTGTCAGAAATTACTCTCATTCTTTTTTTTCGGAATCGAAAGTTCGCATTCACTTTCATCACTCGAAGTTATTTGTGCCAATTCGATGTTTGAAGTAGAAATATTTACATTATGAGAGATGGTAATAAAATCAGTTATTAACAATTGCTTCGAATTTTTTGTAAGATCTTTGTAAACTTCTTCATATTGAGCCAAGCAGCGATTTATGTCACGTTAGAATCGTAAAGCCCTTTCAACGTTTGTGTCATTTTGCATAAAATGATTACCCAGCTTTCTTCCCAATGCGAGTCCTTCGCGGATGACTTTAGCAGTGAATGTTACTGGTACTAATTCCTCTTCATCAGATTTGTCAGACTCACTTTCGCAAACTAAGTTAACTAAATCATCTTCACTTAGTTCTTTATCAGCCATTAACTCTGCGATATCACCATCAGTAAAATCATCAAAACCTTCTCCGTCCAATGAATGCACCATCTGTACTATCTGCGAATATTCATTTAACATTTTTACTACATTTGGCCACAATTTTTTCCAACAGCTATTGAGCGTTGTTTGCTTAATCTCAGTGTATGATAAGACGATATGCTTCACACAGTCTAACATTGTAAAATTTTTCCAAGCACTAATAACTGTTAAAGATTCATTGTTCTCCATTTGTTCCAAAATATATGTAAAGGCTCGTTTTATGAACAAAGCTTTAAAAGTAGAAATTATGCCTTGGTCCAATGGTTGTAATAATGAAGTTGTATTTTTTGGTAAAAATTTTACTTTAACGTTCTCATATTCTAGATCTTGTGGGTGACCCGGCGCATTGTCAATTAACAAAAGCACTTTAAAAGGCAATCCCTTTGAACTTAAATATTTTGGCATCTGGGATAAAACATTTATGAAACCATTCAGTAAACATTGCAGCAGTAACCCACACTTTCTTATTAGCCCTCCAATAAACGGGAAGATTATAGATGTTTACTCCTTTAAAGGCACGGGGCATTTTTGATTTGTTAATCACTAATGGTTTCATAATATAATTTCCTGAGGCATTGCTACAGAAAATAATTGTTATGCGATCTTTTGCTGCTTTATGACCACTAGCCGATTTATAAAATTTTGAGACATAAGTCCTTTCAGGCATTTTTTTCCAGAATAGCCCTGACTCATCAGCATTGAAAACCTGATCAGGGGTGTATGAATTGTCGTTAATAATTTCTGCAAAATTTGCTGGATATTCTTGGGCTGCATCTACGTCGCCAGAAGCCAGTTCACCTTTTAATTTTAAGCTGTGTAAAGAATGTCTTATTTTAAATCTTTCAAACCAGCCATGACTTGCCAAAAAATTTGGCTTCTTTTCAGTTGAAGAAGAAGATGGCAATTGCTCTACAATTTTTTTCGTAAATTTGTAATGCTTTATTTGTTATAGCGCCCGTATGAATGGGTACTCTTTTTTGTGTTTGATCTTCTATCCAAAGCATTAACACTTGCTCCATTTTTTCCATTGCGATATTTCTGGTGTATGATGTTGTGCCCATACTCGTTGTATTTCCAGCTGCAACACTCTTTCTAATTGTGTTTTCATTTGTTCTAATAGTTCTTATTGTAGCTTTGTTCATGCTATATGATTTTGCAACATCTACTACTCTATCTCCCTTTCGTAAGCGATCCAAAATTTTGCTTTTAGTTTCTAAAAAAATAACTTTTCTTTTAACTTCTTTCTTCTATATAAGCCTATAATTTTTTTTTTTAATTTATGTTAATTTGGCTGTGATTAAAGTAAAATTCAGAGGGAAAAAATGCGGGAAATTTTGGAGGGAAGATTAAAAACTTTTATTTTTTAAAAAATACTTTATATTATAATTTTTATTCAAATTAAAATGTTTTAATTTTTTTATTTTAAATAAACCTATTTGGTAAATTGCCATCATTTCCCTCCAAAATTTCCCGCATTTTTTCCCGCAATAAAAATTGCGATAAAAAAAAAAAAAAACTTATTTGGAAAACCGTGCAAAAGCGAAAACGTGTAAAACAAGTACCGTGTAAATCGGGGGATAGGTGTATATATCAATCTATTCCCACAAGGTAATAAGACCAAATCCTATTCCTTTTTACAATATATCAATACTGCAGCTATTAAGACCTTCAGACAGATGCTTCTGAAAGATATAGCAAATATTTGGACAAAAAAGAGGGAGAAAAAAAATTTACATAGTTATATGCAAAGTATATGGAGGAAATATGTAATTTAGAGCTATAATTATTCTGATATAATCATTGTTTACATTAAAAAAAAACTAACGTTGTATATATTTTTTAAACCTCTCACATACAAAAGTGAGGTTCTAACCAGCTTTTTTCTTAAGTAAAAGCATCCCAAACATCAAGTCACCAACTCTAGCTTAAATATATAATCTCAAATATCTTCTTTTTTTTTTCTTCTTTTTGCCTCCCCAAAGTTTTCATTGGATATTCTTATAACAAGCTTGGCTTTTATCACAATGAACTATTTCACCTATAACAGATTAACTCCTGTATACACACCATTCTTCATATTCTTTACATATATAAATCACCCATCTATATCTAATCAACACCCCTATGTACCTGCTCACAAGCTGCCTCAAACACCTACGTAGTAACACCACAATGTGCCATACAACTTTTCCCTTCACACTCTCCTGTGTTTAAGAAAATCTTTTTTATCTCATTTTTTATAGACTTCAATGTACCTAAGAAGTTATTCTTCCTATGAGCTGAAGAAAAAGAATATTGCAAAGTGAATATCAATGTTGATGCCATCACTTGAAGATTCTATTTTAAAAAGTTCATGATCTGAAACTCTCCACTATTTCAAGAAGTTGAGAAAACACAGCATTAAAAGGATCTCTCCTGTGTTATTGAATGAGCTCTTTCTTCAGCCATCTACTCCAATATCTTCAATACAGTCTTGTTGATCACATTGGAATAATCTATTTATATTAGGTGAACCTCAATAAGAGGACACTTTCGCTAGAGGACACCTCTCTATAAAAGACTTTTATTTGCCAAATTATGATTTTTACTACATGTCATGTGTTATAAGAATTTGAACTATTTGTGACTTGTAAGATTCATTTAAAATTCTTTTTCTACTGCTCTTACTGAAATATGATAAAATGATAGCCTGGTTCATCAGTAGTGAACCCTCCCGGCAGTTTCACCAATTTAATCTATACCCTTTTTATACTATTTAGGTACTTTCCAGTAAGAGGACACCCTCTCCCTAAAGAACACTTAAGCCCTGCAATTAGGTGTCCTTTACAGGGTGGTTCTACTGTATTAGAGGATTTTCATTTAGTACAGTATAACCTCTCTCTATAGGACAACACCTAGATGTAGAACTAAGCTGTCCTATAAGGAGAGGTGACAATTAAACCAACTTTATTGACATCTCGTCAATTATGTACGCTCAAAGAGAGTTGTAATAGTAGTGCATATAATAATAAGTAGACGATTAAAATATGTACAAAAATTATACATTGGAAGATGAAGGGAGGCATCCGCGGCGTGTGAGTGTTCTCGGCCAGGCGATGAGCGGGTCCTCCACGCCACCGAGCCCAACCTGAACAAAGTGGCGGTAGATCCGTAACTTTGCCGATGTGAGGATGGTCAATAAGGAGAGGTGTCCTCTTACTTGGAGAGTTTCTAAATATTAAATGGTAATTTTGGTGAAAAATTCCATTTGTAGAGAGGTGTCTTCTAGTGTGAATGACCTCTCATAGAGGTTGTTCTACTGTGTCAGACAAAGACTGTGTGTTTTTATTGACATTCATTTCATTTATTAAATAATTTGTGTGCCATCAGTTTATTTTACCCCCAACAAATATCAAATATAAGTAATTTGATCTCTCCCTGGTGTTATTTGTGGTAATTGTTTTAGGTTGTATTTCCTGATTGTACCTATTACCAAATGTATAATTCAAAATGTCTTTACACCTTAACCATTTTACTCCTGAAACTTTATGACAACTTTTTAAAATCATTTTTTTTGGTAGAGATTTTGTTGTGCCATGTTTTTTTTTATTTTTTCACTTTATTATATTTTTATTACAGTAGAACCTCTCTCTCTGTTAATACCTAGTTGCAGAGAATTCTTTGTAGAGAGGTGTCCTCTCATGGAGGTTCTACTGTAAATGCAATTTTTTGATGATTTTATTCTAACATACATTATATCTATATACAGTCAAACTTTGCTATTGCAATACAATTTGGGACCAAGATATAGTATTGTTGTATTTCAATTTGATTACACATACACAGCACTTAACGTTAATTATTCTTTAATTAACTACAACAAGGTGAAAGGATTATATATATTGATGAAATGGTAATCATGGAGAAAGAAAATATGAGTCAGCGCGGCTACGCAGATGCAGGATACAAAAACAGAAAGTGAAAGTACGGGTGTGACGTCAGCTCCGGTGTTGCCGAAGCTAGCCGCCCGCCGTCACGGTCCAGCAATTATGTTGTTGATAACAACTGTTAAAGCATAAAATTGGGACTTTAGAATGAATTCAAATTATATTTTTAACGAGTTTCTTTCTTTTTTTAGAAATGTCAACTATGAAGTTAAAATTTCACTTCAACAGGCTTATAGAAAAACTTCAACCATTTGTAACTAGGACTGTTTTGCAAGTGTACATGCCTATAGCCTGTATATTTACAACCTAAATTTGAAATGAATTGTCCTCTTACAGGAGAGCTATTAAATAGTAAAAATGGTAATTTTGAAAATGAAAACTGTCCTTTGTAGAGAGGTGTCTTCTAGCATGAGTTTCCTCTCATGGAGGTTCAATTGTAATTTTAATTACCTTTCACCTTTTTACTTTAAATCATAAATAGAAACAGATTGTTGTTATGATAAAGTACAATTTGGACTATAGATTAGAATTATAATAAGACCAAATAGATTTAGTATTCTTACCCTGAAGTTGTTGTTATAAAAGAAGTTGTTATAGCAAGGTTTGGCCATATATATCTTTTATTAAAATTACAATTATATTCTCACAATGAGTATCTTCATTATTTAAAAAAATGCTAGCTTTCAAACGTTAATCACTCTTCAACGGGCTTACTATAATATCAACTTTATCCCACCAGAAATATTTGCAAAAAACAAACGCGCGCAGCGTGGATATTTATAACTGAAAATTTTAAATTGGTTTGTAATTTAACTATTTTATGGAATATGTCTATTTTAATTTTTAGGGCATCCAGAACCTATAAAATTGATCTATTGATTTCTTCTGAGATATCGGTATTGTGATGGTAAATCTATGTCTATATATATATATAAAAGATACTCATTGTGAGAATATAATTGTAATTTTAATACTTTTTTCACAATTTTATCATGAATATATATCTCTTTTGTTGTTGTTTTGCTAGATGTGATTTTTATTATTTGTATTATTGCCGAGCCCTATTATGCTCTCTTGATATACTCTATCTATGCTATCTTGTGGCTTTAATAAACTTTTTGTAATCTCAAAAACTCTTTGTCTCATAAATTGGTCTCTTACAACATTGACATCAAGATGCATCAGTGCCATCTGTTAGAGGAAATTTGAACTCTTCGTGACACAATTCTTTTTTGAGTAAAATCAATCATTCCTCCAGGGAAAGGTTTTTTTTTTTTTTTTTACTTATCCTTTTAGTCTAAATTAGACAAGATCTTGGAGGTCGTGCTCGTAAAGAAGCTAAAGAACTCTTCTTGGTTCTCTGTACAGGGATCTTTTGTCTTTTCCAATGCAATTTAGTAAATGTTGGGGAGTGGCCTCTTCGGTTTTGCACCTAGTGCACAATGGGGAAGCTTTTGGCTCCCTCTTTATAGACTAGAGGGCGCAGGTGACCAGATTTCCATCTGGCCAACTGTGTCGACTTCCTTCTGTTTAGTTGGAGGGTCTGTTTTTTGGGGTTTTCTGCCTGGTACCAAGAATGATGAAAACTATCTCTATGGTTCCTTATTAGTTGTAGTTTCAGTTTATTGATATGGTCCCTTGCTGAAAGATAGGTCTCGGAGTTCACCGCATCAGGATCAGGGAAAGGTTTCTTTTCGAAACAGTTGGTGTGGGAGACTGGGGTACAGGGATTTGACATCAAAAGAAATCATGATCTTGTCTGATGGGGCTTGGCACTTGAGTATTTCTTCTATGAATATGGAGGTGTTAAATATGGAGTATTAGAAGCTTTGTTGTTTTATTATGGGCTTTAGAAATGCTGAGATAAATTTGGAAAGAGGTGCTGTTGGGGAATGGTAGAAGGCACTTATGGGTCCCTGGAGGAATGATTGATTTTACTCAATATTTATGCAAGGGAGTATTTTATACAATTATTTTTAATAAAA